>BSYO01000029.1:11632955-11656650 GCA_033239525.1 Nepenthes gracilis
GCTCGTACTCCATTGACAAAGTTTTCTCTTCTTATCGTGGTCTCCTATTTACATCTCTTTTTGTTGTGTAACCTTCGTGACTACTGGGTGGCATGAATATCGAGATCCAAGTGAGTTGGTAATTCAGGTGACACGAGAGGAGAGATTGACGTTAAGGCCGGAAGGTGTCCGGTTCCATTACTGTGGGCAAATCCAAGGAATTCATTGGTAGGGATCACAAGATGGGAGTAAGTCGGCTAGGTTAACACATCGTTACCACCCGATCTATAAGTTGATTTTCATAGAGCATTTCTTCCCTGGTCGTTAAAGTCCGGAGGGTTTTTCTCAATTACTGTGGGTATCGAGTTTTTCCTTCGTCACCAAAAAGCTTGTCTTTTTAGTATTGTTGTTGCTTTAACTGTATGCTCGTATCACTCGTATTATCTAGATACAAATATTATTTATGTATATTGAATATTTAATTTTATACTACTTTCGCTAATTTATTGTGGGGGTCGAAACATTTAACATTTAATGTGTAATTAAAGAACGAAAATGTTCTTTTTAAAAATAATAAATAATCCCATTTAAATCGAATAAAAATTTAGAATTTTACATTCTCCCAACTTATAAAAATATTTTCCTTGAAGTTTAATGAACCTTAAAGTTGAACAATCGGGGTAATCTTTCCAGATTCTTCCTAACGTTCCCATGTCACTTCTTCAATTAAGTGACTTATTTTAGAGAAATTTAACCATTTAAATTGTTTAGATCCTTATACTTGATGCGTTCTATCAAAAATCTAAATTGAAACCTCTTTTTGAGAAGAATTTTAACCTCCCAACGACAGCTCAACTTGATCACATACTCACTTCCATAATCAACGATACATAAAAAATTTCATGTTAATCCACCAAGTTCAAAAGTAAACCAAATTTATTGACTACCTTTCTGGTTTAATTCAAAACCTCAAACGGGTTAGTAATTCTTATTTTAATTTACTCTAAGCCTTGAAAATGATCATTGATTTTGGAGCCTCAAATTAAACCTTAAGATATATGGGTTCAGATGCTCCACTACACAACTCTAACTAATTATCTAACTCTGAATCATTCAATTATAATTTACCACCATGTCAAGTTTAACTTGACGCCAAAAATTCTCTGATTTAAGTTCCTAAGGGAATTGGACTTGACTATGATTATGGCATAAACCTCAAATCACAATCAAATATCAAAATCGAGATACTTTATTTTCTCATTATTTCGTTGGTATGTCAACAAACCGACATATCCCCGAAACACATGATCCAATTCAACAATGAATGGGCAACTTATCAGCTAGTCAGCAATTACCTACATTGTAAATATGATAATTCACTACAAGCCTCAATCATATCTTGAGACCTATGGAAGTTGCAAGCCCACACACACTTTCTCTATTTTGATTAATCATTTATTTGCATATTAAAGATCTTTTTAAAACTTACATCCATTACTCCTATCGAACACTTAGGTTACGTGATAGCTATAGGCCTAAAAACTCCAAATATATATCAACGTAACTAAGGTAAGGTCCTTTATCTTCAGATTATGATTAACTTAGGAGACACAATTGAGTCAATTATTCAATAATTCTGCACAGCCTCAAATCACCACCCAATCCTTAAAACCTAAATATTTAGCAAATTTATTGAGAGGTCCCACGTCAGTTGGGGAAGGGGAACGAAGCGTGCTCTTATGAGGCGTGGAAACCTCCCCTTGTGGATGTGTTTTGGGGGCCATGGGCCTGCCAAGAACAACACCGTGTGGGCTTGGCCCAAAGCAGACAATATCTACATGCGGGTGCCTGGGGACGTTACAAATGGTATCAGAGCTATAACCCGGGCCGCATATGCCAGCGAGGACGCTAGTCCCCAAAGGATGGGTGGATTGAGAGGTCCCACATCGGTTGGGGAAGGGGAACAAAGCGTGTGTTGGAGTAAAACGCGCGGAAGACCGAGCGGACACAACGCTCGGACAGAAACAGAGAGCAAAGCTCTCGGACGGACACGAGAGGTTAAGATAGAGAACGAGAGAGAACACACACAAATTTAACGTGGAAAACCCTTCTTCAACAAGGGAAAAACCACGAAAGAATGCACTATAAAAGGATTGTTTACAAGTGTTAGCTACACAAGCTCAAACTAAAGAAAATAATCTCAAGTATGCAACTTTCTTTCACTAAAGTGTTTCTCTCTCAAGACTCACAAAATAGTTGCTCACAAAGGCATACCACAGCTCACCAACCTCTCGCGCACACCACATTCAATGATCCCTCTCACCTATATATATACATGTGAATAAATATATATATATATTCAAAAGGCTAGGAGGCTACCCAACCACCCTAGCGCCAGGGTGGCAGGGCAGGCCACCTGCCAGGCCGCCTGCCAGGCGCACGCCTAGCAGGCCTGCAGAGCATTGGAAGTTGTAGCCGCCACCAACTTCCAATCAGGTTGCTACAGTAGCCTGCCCGCATTTATTGCCGCCACAGATTATTAATGAGTGAGAAAGTCAACGCCTGTTTTGTTGGAGTCCTCGTCCAAGTCCCCTGGGACATGACGCTTCAAAAAATCCTCGTCCCAAAGTCTTCTCTGACTTGACGCTTCAACAAAAGTCCTCGTCCATTCTTCCAATGGAGTCCGCGGACAGATGCCACTCGGGAGTGACCCCAACAAACTTCCCCTCACGCCCGAGTGGGAGTGAAGTCAGTTAGACCGGCAATGTCACAACAAGCTTCCAGCTTCCCCTTTGGCAAAACCTTGGTCATCATGTCTGACCCATTATGGTCCGAGCGGACCTTTCCAATTGATAGCTGCCCATCATCAAAAACATCTCTCACCCAATGATATCGCACGTCAATGTGTTTGACCGAGAATGGAATGAGGAGTTTTTACACAAGTGAATGGCACTTTGACTATCACAAAGGATCTCGTACGTCTCTTGCCTTAGACCCAACTCTTGGACAAATCTCTTCATCCATAACATCTCTTTACAGGCCTCGGTCACTGCAATGAACTCTGCTTCCGTCGTGGAGAGAGCGACGCACTTCTGTAACTTGGACTGCCAGGAGACCGCCCCTCCCGCAAACTTCACCAAGTATCCGGACGTTGATTTCCGAGAATTAACGTCTCCTGTCATATCTGCGTCCGTGTACGCAATTAGCTGAGGCTTTTCATTTCCAAACTCCAAACCCGTCTTGGAGGTCCCGCGAAGATATCTGAAGATCCACTTCACCGCTGACCAATGCTCCATACCTGGGTTTGAGAGGAATCTGCTCACAAGGCCAACCGCATGAGCAATGTCCGGCCGCGTACACACGGCCGCGTACATAAGGCTGCCAATGGCCGAGGAGTAAGGAACCTTACTCATGCGCGCCTTTTCAGTGTCCGAGGACGGACACTGCTTTTTGCTTATCTTAAAATGGTTGGCCAAAGGAGTGCTGACAGGCTTGGACCCTTCCATGCTGAATTTCTGAAGCACCTTTTTAATATAACCCTCCTGGGACAGCCAAAGCTTCTTGCCCTCTCGGTCGCGAGAAATCCTGATTCCCAGAATCTGTTTCACCGGTCCGAGGTCTTTCGTGGCGAAAAGATCGCCTGGATTGCTTCTTGACTCCAAGATCCGAGCACTATTCTCGTCCGACCACCAAGATATCATACACATAAAGGAGAAGGATGACAAAGTCGTTTTTACGAGAACTTACAATAAAGACACGGTGGTCCTAAGAAGTCTTATGGTACCCTTGTCCCACCATAACGAGACTCAAACTTCCGATACCCTTTGTCTCTAACTTGTTTCAGCCCATACAAGCTCTTCTTCAAACGACAAACCAGTCCCTTCTTTCCTTTGACTTAAAAACCATTTGGCTACTCCATGTAGATCTCTTCCTCTAGATCTCCATGGAGAAAAGCTGTCCGGACGTCCAGTTGCTCAATCTCCAGGTCCAATGCTGCTGCCAGTCCGAACACTACACGAACCGAGGACATCTTCACCACGGGGGCAAAAATTTCACCAAAGTCAACACCCTTTCGTTGACCAAATCCCTTGACCACAAGTCGTGCCTTGTGTCTCGGGGCGCTCGGGTCCTCGGTCACCTTCAGCCGGAAGACCCATTTGTTCTTCATGGCCTTCTTCCCCTTAGGCGGCTTGGCTGGCTCAAGGTATGGTTCTCATGAAGTGAGGCCATTTCCTCTTCCATGGCCTCAAACCATTTATCCTGCCGGAGCTCCTCAGCCTCGCCAAAATCCTCACGGTTCTCCGGCATCGGTGAGAGGACGTACTCACTTCTTTGGAAGGCGGATGGATGGTCGTCTCGGCACGGACGACCGTCGACAGTGCCTCCTCATCCACTTGAGGCACGAAATCTTGAACTCCGATCTGAGGCGCTGGAATCGCCCGATCACAGTTGGCAACAACTCTTAGTCCGCTGGCGTCGGACGCATGACGTACAGGACGGACACTCTCACTGTCACTTTTGTCTGTCCGGGAAGTGTTGGGTGGAGACTTCAACTCTTTCCCACAGTCCTCTATGGTCTCGTCCTCAACGAAAACCACGTCTCTGGACCGTACCAGCTTCTTCTCCTTTGGGTCATATAGTCTGAACCCAAACTCATCCTCGCCATAGCCCAGAAAGACACATTGCATGGTCTTTGGCTCAAGCTTGGTTCTCTCATCTCTTGGAACGTGAACAAATGCCTTACAGCCAAAGGTCCTGAGATGGTTGTAAGCTGGTTCCCTTCCGGTCCAAATCTGCTCTGGAACTTCCCCGTCAAGAGGCTTACAAGGCGACCGGTTGATCACGTGGGCGGCCGTCTTCAAGGCCTCGGCCCAAAAAGATACCGGAAGCCTGGCCTCGGACAACATGCACCTGACCCTTTCCATCAGGGTGCGATTCATCCTCTCGGCCACGCCATTCAGTTGTGGCGTCTTGGGTGGAGTCTTCTGATGTTTGATGCCGAGAGTCTTGCAGTAGGTATCAAACGTTCCAATGAACTCACCGCCATTGTCACTCCGCACGGCCTTTAACCTCTTCCCGGTTTCTCGCTCAACAAGCGCATGGAACTGCTCAAAGGTTCCCGCAACCTGGTCCTTGGTTTTCAACGGGAACACCCACAGCTTCCTTGAACAATCATCAATGAAGGTCACAAAGTATTGTGCACTTCCAAATGACTTCTCCGGTAGAGGCCCACACACGTCTGTGTGGACGAGTTCCAAGATCTCGGACTTCCTGGAAGATGCGTCTCCTGAAAAGGAGACCCTTCACTGCTTCCCCGCCAAACAGTGAGGGCAAGTCCTCGGCCTGTCTCCATCCACTTGCGGGATGAGACCCTTCTTGGCCAGATGACTCATGCCACGCTCACTCATGTGTCCGAGTCTCTTGTGCCACAGGTCCGAGGACTCCACATTCCCCGTAGCATTCACCTCTGCTACCTCGGCCTGGGCGTTCATTGTGTAAAGGCCTGAAGCCTTTACTCCTCGGGCAACCACCATCGAGCCCTTCTTTAGCTTGAAGCTGCCGTCACAAAAGACCCTGCAGTAGCCTTCACTGTCGAGCTGTCCCGCTGAAATGAGATTCATGCGAATGTCAGGGACGTGTCGGACGTCCATCAAAATCAGCCGGGCACCAGTGTTTGTCAACAAGGAGATGTCTCCTCGTCCAACAATCTTGGACGTCTCCAAGTTGCCCATCTTCAATACTCCTGGGGCGCAAGGAGTATAAGTGGAGAACAACTCTCTCCTGGGAGTGACGTGGATGGATGCGCCAGAATCCACCACCCAATCAGAGGCTTGCTCAGCCACGCTCTCGAGTCCTCGGACTCATGGCTTGAGGAGGTCACCTCCGTGGACGACAGAGACTGAGGACTCTTCCTCGCCGCGTCTCTTCATGCCCTTATCTCCTCCAGCGTTCTCACGCTTCCATTTGAAACAAAATTTCTTGATGTGGCCCTTCTTGCCACAATGATGGCACTCCATATCCTGATACCGAGAACGTGACTTACTTCGCCCTTTGCCTTCAGACTTTTGGCCACGTCCTCGGCTTCTTCCCCTTGATTCTATGACAAGGACCTCGGATTGCAGAGAGGTCATCGTTCCTTGAGAACGCCGCCGTACCTCCTCATTCAGCACAGCTTCCTTGACCATCTCTAAACTCACCACGCTGTTAGGAGCTGTATTGGCGATGGTGACCCTCATGGTCTCCCATGAGTCCGGGAGGGTTGCTAGGAGCCAGAGTCCGAGCACCTCATCCTCGAACTTAATACCCATGCCAGTCAGCCGGTCCACACAGCCCTGAAATTCATTCAGGTGGTCCGCAACAGATGATCCGTCCTTGTAACGGATATGTACCAGCCTCATCAAGTGATAAATTTTGTTGTTCCCAGACTTAGAAGCAAAAAGCTTCTCCAGCTTTTCCCAAAGCGTCCTGGCATTCGTTTCTTTGCGAATGTGGTTGTACACATTGTCATCAACGAACTGCCATATAAGGCCGCACACTTGCTTGTGTTCCAGCGTCTAGGCCTCGTCCGTTTTTCCCGCCAGCTTTTCTGTGGCAAAAACCGGATTATGCATGGACTTCACATACAGCAAGTCAGACATCTTGCTTTGCCAACTGTCATAGTTGGCCCCGTTCAAGCAAGGCATTTTGCTCCCGTACTCCATAGCAGTCGTCAACAAGATCACCGTACAAAGAACCTAAGGCTTTGATACCACTTGTTGGAGTAAAACGCGTGGAAGACGGAGCGGACACAACGCTCGGACAGAAACAGAGAGCAAAGCTCTCGGACGGACACGAGAGGTTAAGATAGAGAACGAGAGAGAACACACACAAATTTAACGTGGAAAACCCTTCTTCAACAAGGGAAAAACCACGAAAGAATGCACTATAAAAGGATTGTTTACAAGTGTTAGCTACACAAGCTCAAACTAAAGAAAACAATCTCAAGTATGCAACTTTCTTTCACTAAAGTGTTTCTCTCTCAAGACTCACAAAATGGTTGCTCACAAAGGCATACCACAGCTCACCAACCTCTCGCACACACCACATTCAATGATCCCTCTCACCTATATATATACATGTGAATAAATATATATATATATTCAAAAGGCTAGGAGGCTACCCAACCACCCTAGCGCCAGGGTGGCAGGGCAGGCCACCTGCCAGGCGCACGCCTGGCAGGCCTGTAGAGCATTGGAAGTTGTAGCCGCCACCAACTTCCAATCAGGTTGCTACAGTAACCTGCCCGCATTTATTGCCGCCACAGATCATTAATGAGGGAGAAAGTCAACGCCTGTTTTGTTGGAGTCCTCGTCCAAGTCCCCTGGGACATGACGCTTCAAAAAATCCTCGTCCCAAAGTCTTCTCTGACTTGACGCTTCAACAAAAGTCCTCGTCCATTCTTCCAATGGAGTCCGCGGACAGATGCCACTCGGGAGTGACCCCAACAGCGTGCTCTTATGAGGCGTGGAAACTTCCCCCTTGTGGGCGCATTTTGTGGGCCATGGGCCTGCCAAGAACAAAACCGTGCGGGTTTGGCCCTAAGCCGACAATATCCACATGCGGATGCCTGGGGGCGTTACATTTATTATCTCGTTGGCACACCAACGAGCTATTCTATTTGACCCACACGCATTACCTAAATTTGCAATAAATGGACCATCATCGAAAGTTAATCCACAATTATTCAACACCCAAAATCCTTACCATTCTAACAACCTCGAAGCAAAATCACGAGGACTTCTCATCTTATAATTTCATAACTCTAATACTTTGAATATGATTCTATCTCCCAAATCAAGAATACAACATCCCATTACCCAAGTATTAAAACCTACGCGTGGTTTACCTTTCACATCTCCTACGAAGTATTGAAAGCATATTAAGTTTAAAGACCCCCAACATCAATTGTCAGCACTAATATCCGCTTTCATTAAAGACACTGAGGTTCATCCTCACAATTTTTTAAATAGGTTTACTCGTTAGAAGCCAGAACTATTCAGACTCTTAAAATCATTAGACTATGACCAACTCCCAAAGCAACACCTGTAAGTTTTCAAAGGAGAGACCTTAATTTCTAACTCCAAACCACGGGTGGAGCAACTCTAATCGTGAACTTTTTCCCCACTTATCTAGGGGGAACCACACACGTATATTACAGGAAAAGTATAGTCCTAGATCTTCCTCAAAGCACCACATTCTACTACAATATACTTGATCCATCACGGATCAACTCAAAGGACATGGTCGACAACCAACCATTCAATCCTTGAAGGCTATTCCCACATATCTTACTCTAACGGATTCAAATCGCTTCAAGTCAATGCTCCGTGAACATTGCAAATTCTCGAGGGACACTTAACGAATATCTTATAAGATTTAGGTACACTCCAGAAAATTGTGCACCCATGTGACATCAATCAGTCTTTCCTAATTCATGACACAGTCCTCAAATAAACTTCTCACACTCCCATGATTCCTTGAATTCATCGATGAGGTCATCACAATAATGGCCCAAACATAGCTGAAAGATTCAACCCACAAAATTCACAAACATATCAATAAATCTACAAATCCTAACGGCATCACCAGAACTTGTAATGGCCACATTTAATCCTGGATGCTGCCACAAGCACACCTCTTACTCCTCCACAATTTACAGAACTGTGGATACAGATCGGCCTAAGAAAACTCCAAACCTTAACAAATGGTTAAACGATCCACCAATTCATCACAGTGCCCGTTATCAAACTATTCCTGTCCCGAACAACCTAAATTCACTCATTCACAAGACATTCCATTAATTTATCTTACTCACCCCCACAATAGGACTTAATCGATACTTCCTTGGTTCTAAACAAAATCCTAAAAATTAGTGTTGATTCCAACACAACCTCGAATTGCCGCTCAAAAGACAAATCAACCTAATCTTTTCCTCCAAAGAACATCCTCAAAAACTTACATAGCCAAACCCTTAGTGACCACAAGATGACTACGAAGGGTGGTCTAATTTGTTTAATGATTTAGACACATATCCTCATCAACGACTAACAGGTACAATGATACTAATTTCCTAATATATCAAAATAAATCAATTTAACTCAACCGATCATATCTACAGATCCAAGAAAATGTTGTAGATCTTGATACTGCTAGTACCAAGCCTAAATTCTTAAATAAATAAATAAACTTAGGAATCACAAATAAAGATATGAATTCGGGATTCCAAAACGATCATGGACTACAATATCAAATCTAGGAATCTTACCTTTTAACACGGTAGATGACATTCTACACCTTGTGCCATTACCACAGAATCTCAATGCAAGGCACTAGACATCTTCATTGTCCAACCCATGGATAAGAACAATCTTTCATCATGACGCGGACCGACCAAAATTGAACATGCTCCCAAACTCGTCGGAAAGAACATATATTCATAGAAACATCCATGAATAGATTCTACAATATCTCTTTATTCTTCCTGACCCAAGACTCTATTCTCATCAATCCCGAAGATGGTTCACTGTAAACACCATTTCGATTCTCAGGATCCATATAATAACTTCTATAGAATTTGAGCCACCCAAAATTTAAGCACTTGATCGTTATTATATCGATCACAATTTACTATCCTCTGATTCACAAACACCAGGAATCAAATCCAAGCCATCTGGACCTTAGGCCCGCAATTTCACCTTATCCGTCTCACTTGCCATGCTATGCAAGCTCCCTCCAAACCAAAGTCCTCGAACCAAGGTCTGCCAAAGTTAATCCTCAAAGGATCCTTCTTAGTCATTCCATACGTACATCTGCCTATTTAATCTTAACCCATACTATTCTAAACTTTCGCATAATATCCAAATAAAATATAAGGCATTTCTTTCTCTAATACCAACTATAATGGACCGTATTTCTGTCAAAAATTTGACCAAATTTTATCTATAAAACTGTATAAATTCCTGTATAATATTCACAATACATATACAATATATACATAGGATCTCAACTGCCACAAATAGACAATGTGTGGTGCTGACATCATAATTTTGGGTACGATTTCAGTTCAGACGAGATGCCACTAGGTATCGAACATAACAATAAAACTTGTAGAAGCTACTACATCCATCAATATAATACAGTTACATCGATATATATATGTGTATCCAACATAATACAATGTACTCTAAGACATACAAAATATCATAAACTAAGTCCCAAAAAACTCTACAATGCAGGATTCGCAACCTATCCTGCTCCTACGACCTACTCAATCTCATCTGATATAAAAGCATGCTCATCTGGAAGGAAGAAGTAAGGATGAGCTAACAGCTCAACAAGTGTATGATAAATAAATAATCAACAATAAATATTTAAATGAAATATGAAACATGATCGAAGTATTATAAGAGGATACGTAGAGATATGAAATATAATTTAATACGCTTTTGAGGATTTTTATTATTCTTTTCCAGATCAGGTCAGTAAGCCTTACTAACGAAAAATATGAATGAACGAGAAAATAATCATGATACCCCACAAGATCTAAGGCCGAATGATGTATATAACGTCAAGTAGCAAACTTTTACTTTATACAAGACCAAACACTACGTGGCGAGTGGTATACCTATCACCCAGTATATAGAGCCAATAAAATGCTCCCTAACCTCCCGCAATCCAGAGGCAGTCATCATATTTTACAGTAACATTCTAAGGCATGTCAAGGAATATCACCCGCGATAATATACGGTCAAAATAATTCTTAAGTTTTCACTACAATATTAATGGCCTACCAAGAGATATTATCCTTGATCATAAATACGTGGCCTTGATTTCATAATTTCTTATTCTTTGAAGAAATACCCACCAAACTTCTTTTGCTAATTTCTCTATCCGAGAGAACAAATAAATCATATAATAAATTGTGACATTCTCTCTGTATACTCACATAATTTTATCTTGCTTTCGAATTTAAGTCTTTTCATGACTTAGTTTATGTACATAAACATTGTAAAGTACAGGAAAGAATAGGAATTCTTACCACCGAGAGATAAATATAATTTTAGGGACTTCTGGATGATATTTTCTTCACAAATGGATCACAAACATACTTTTTCAGAGCATCTAAATATACATATACAAATAAACATGACTAACATAACAATCAAATAAGGTGAAATCATGCAAAATTCTAGATTGCCTCATGTGAACAGTAACAGTGTACTTTTTAGAACTTTCGGACATGCCAAACGAGTTAATACTTGAAAAATTGGGCACCCAACCGATAGATATACATATTTAGGATATGGGTAATTTGTAAATGAGGGCAAAACATGTATAAAATTTAAAATGAAAGGGGTACCTGAGCTTGGCATGGGTCTAGGGTTTGCTGAAGCTAAACTATGCAAATTGAAGTTGAAATCGGGCATTAAACAATAAATACTTGAAGTAATAATCATGGGTTCTGTATTTTGCATGATTTGGATAGGTATCAAAAAAAAAATATCCGAAGGAAAATGAATAAAATTCGAAAGCGAGAATAAAAAGGTTATGGGAATACTTGCCTCGACTCAATCTATCACTTTTCTAGTTAGCTCGTGCTCGAAATCAGACCCAAAGACCTCATTTTTCTTCTCTTTCTCTCTTCTCCCTCCTTCTCTCTCTACCCAAAACCTCCTACTTCTACTGCTTTCCCCCGCAACCCCCTTCTATCCCCCTTCTTCTTTTTCCTTATTATTATTATTATTATTATTATTATTATTATTATTATTAGTATTATTATTATTATTATTATACACACATATATTTCATTTCTTATATTTCAAAACCCAATTCGATACTCAGGAGATAGAACATGCGTATTTTGGGTGCAGGCCTATCTAATCCAAATATCCTTTAAAATTTTATAATATTTAAGTAATTTTTATCACACCTAAAATATTCAAAATAATAAATAAACCCAATTAAATTGAAAACAAATTTGGGATATTACAATGAGAGTAAATATCATTCTCTTTCCTGATGATGTTTATCTCTACCTTTTGCTTTTTTCATCTTTACTGATATGTTTTGCACTGACTTATTTCGTAGTAACTATTTGAGTATAACTAGCCACTAAATAAGTAGTTACGAACCTTACAAGGGCACAAAGCATGATGTAGTTTCTCAATAAGGAGGGTTATTTTCTCCACACAGTATAACTTATGCAGACTAATAATCTCACCACTAGGTAAACATTGGGATTATACTTCTACCAATCTAAATTCTAATATAGTACATTAAAACAATGGCAACTTTGTAAAGGATTTTTATTAGAACTTAACCAAACTAGATCAAATGCAAATTGTGAAATTTATAAAAACTATTAGGCTTTGGGTCACTCTCTTATAGGTACTATAACAAATGGATGGTTATTGGGATAATACACGATATTCACACATATCACACTTGGTTGAAGATGTCAAGTAAGGGTTGCATAATATTCGTGCAATGGTTGACTGATAGTTGGCCAATGGTCATCTAAGTAACATAGGATACTGAAGGGTCATGCAATTTTTGTACGAGAGACGGCCAATAATCGATCAAACATTAATAGGTGGCGCATGAAGGCTGCTTGATGGGCACACGTGCACCTTTTGGCTTGAAGAGTGGCATTGGATGTGTACTTGTGGAAAGCATGTGCGTAGTTTGTCCTAGAAGATTCTCCTGATGGTCACTTTTGCACCATTTTCTGATATAAAGTCACGCATGATATGATTTTAGACTATTCAAATCATTTCTTACATAAAGAATGCCGCATAGAGAGAGAAGAGAAAAACAAATGAGAGGAAGAGGTTCGGTATCTAATTGAGACCCGATTTAAGTTTTCTTTTTCACTAAAATTAGATATGTCATTCTAATACTATTTACTAGGATATAATTCCATTTGGTTACTCTTATTTTTTAGTATATTTTCTATTGTGAGTTATTAAGTGTATTGAGAAATTTGTATTCAACAATTCTTCATTCGGATTTATAGTGAAGAAATTTTAGAAAGGGTTATTTGTAATCGGCATTATCATTATAGTAGATTTATTTGAAATTTGTTTAAAAAATTTTCTCTTGGTTGAAAAGAGTTTTCTACATTAAAAATGTTATACATTGTTATATTTATTGTACTTACGAGTTTGGTAATTGACACTTAACTAAGGGATTTGGGTTTGTTCCGTTATGTCAAGTTATACGTGTTTTAGTCAAATCACAACAAAAACAACAAGAATCAATGGAAAATTGTGAGGACCCGAAATCGAAAACGTAATAACTAGATGTGATTAAGGTAATTAATATCGATAAGAGACTATACGTGTAGTGAAAAAGTGGAGGTTAAAAGTGAAAAATTGAAAAATGTCCAAAAATCAGCAAGCACCAGAGTGGCGCTTGCTGGGCGCTCGAGCCAAGGCTCGAGCGGTAAAAACAGAATCGACCCGTGGGCTGGCCGCTCGCCAGCCGCTCGACGGGGAGCTCGAGCGGTAAAAGCAGAACTGACCCCTGGGCTGGCCGCTCGCCAGCCGCTCGATGGGGCGCTCGAGCGGCCGGCGCAGTATATAAGCCGCGTCGTGACTTCTCCTCGCCATTTTTCGCACGATTTAGGGTTTGGAGGAGAAAGAGAGGGGCACGACCGAAGAGAGGAAGAAGGAGAACGAAGCCCGGGAGCCCGAATCCAGCCCCGAGCTTGTTATTAAGGTGAAAGCTTGCGACAAGTTAAGTGTACTTCGGACGCCGTTTTGCGTTTTTACCGGTTTTCATCTTTTAAAGCTTATGAAAATGTTGAGAAAATGAGGTTGAAGCTTGTTTCCTTCGATTAATCGGTTAGATTTCATGGTTGTGCATGTTTATTGAAGTATTTGGCCCCGATTTCATGTATAAACAAGTGATATGTGGTTAATTTGATTTTTAGAGAATGTGGCCAAACCCTAACTCGAAATTTTGGGGATTTATAGTTTAAATACATGATAGAGTATATATATGTTGAGTTATGGCATCAATTTCTTGATTAAACACAAGTTTAGAGACCGATTTGTGTTTGGAAGTTTTAGGCGATGCGCTAAGTACGAAAATGAAGGGTTTTTAGTGATTTTCAACCCAAGCTCCAGTTATAGAAAGTTAATTGACATCGATATGTAACTCCCGGTATAATTTGTTTTTGAATTGGAGACCGATTTGTGTTTGGAGGTTTTGGCGATGCGCTAAGTATGAAAATGAAGGGTTTTTAGTGATTTTTAACCCATGCTTCAGTTATAAGAAAGTTAATTGACATCGATATGTAACTCCCGGTATAATTTGTTTTTGAATTGGAGACCGATTTGTGTTTGGAGGTTTTGGCGATGCGCTAAGTACGAAAATGAAGGGTTTTTAGTGATTTTTAACCCATGCTTCAGTTATAAGAAAGTTAATTGACATCGATATGTAACTCCCGGTTTAATTTATTTTCGAAAATATGAATGTCCGTATACCGACGATATTTCCATGTTAGTTTAAAGAAGAGTTGAATTTGTGTTGTAAAGTTTGATTTTGAAAATGTGATTTTTGATAAAGAGATGATTTCCGCATAGTTATTTTGAGACTCGAAACTGTCTACAATCCAGGTAAGTTCTTGAGTGAGGCCTTAGAACTTACGGTGGTAATCGAGGATAGCTCTGTCTATGGAGCGATTCATGGTCCGCCCTGTCCTCAAGGGCGTTAAGCCAGGAGGAATATAGGCCGACCTTCGGGTGGCACACAGTACAGATATCCCTCAGGATGGGATATATATGACATGATAGGCCTTGGATTGTGTGGACTGAACACAATCTATCCTCAATCATTCGCCCCTTCCGCTAGTAGGGTACACTGGCAGGGTCTGAAATTGTAAAGATATGACATAGTAAAAGATGAAAACGTATGGCACAGTGAAAAGATGATTATGAAAAGATGATTATGAAAAGATGAGTATGAAAAGATGACAGTGAACAGTATAGAGCATTGTTTTCAGTTTTACGATGCATCGGTAAAGTTATAGTTATTGTTTTACAGTCTATAGTGAAATGACTTGCAAAGCATGAGATTTAATATTGTTACAGCATGTTTTTACCCTTTTCAGATGATGTTTGATTAAATATCCTGGTTCTTCATAGTTATATGATCGTTTTGGCATAATGTTTTCTGATTCATATGCATGTACCTTTTGCTTGGGCTTCGCTCCTTTGTTTTAGTGTTTTTCCCCCCTTCCAGATGAGACAGTAGAGCTTTTGCCCGACGAACAGGAGTAAGCAGAGAGAGAAGCTTCTTGAAGACTTTTGAGGATCATAGCCTAGTGGAGCTATTTTGGAGAAGCCTGTTGATGTAAAAGCCTAGTTGCATATAATTTTGTATACAGATCTTGTGATTATTGATGTCTTAGAACATGTTGATTTTTGGTATAGAAAGCTCTTGATATGCATGATTGTAAAAGTGAATATGCTATGCTTCTACAGGTTGTAGTGTACTTCCGCTATACTCTGGATTTTTGTGCAGGTCCTAGATGGCATCTCGTTAATTATCTGTTAAAATAGTAATTGCTTGATGGATTTGTGCCATGGATGGCAAATAGGATCCTGTGATTTACTGTTGTAGGAATTGTGATTGATGATTAGTTGTGTGGTTGTTATGGATGAATATTACAGGTTTGTATTTTTTGGGTTTTCATCCAGTTACAAAGGAGACTCTGCCGATATTTCTGCAGAAGTCTTGCCTTAATTAGACCATTAATTATGTTCTGTTTGACGGAAGCTTTTGAGGATAAAAAAAAAAAAAAAAATCCGTTCCGTCACAATTGGTATCAGAGAATTGAGATGCCTTAGGAATTGATCGATCGAAAAGCGGAAGCATAGGTTTGAATACCTGAATAGGATCCCGGTAGGAATAAGTAGAGGAAGCTAAGATAGTTAGGACCTTTAAGAGATTGGTTCTTAGGCTTGCTTGGAAGTCCTTTAAAGTTATTGAATACTTCGTTCTTGTTCAATGGATCATTGTTCTTATATATATGTGTTGCCTTGATTATAGGATGGCAAGTCGAAGAGGTGGTAGAAATGGTCGCGGTGGCATTAACACGCCTTATGATAGAGAGGCGGCCTACATCAATTTGCTAGAGAGGATGACTAACGTAGTGGAGCATGTCGAGCAAAAGCACATGGCTCCAAATCCTGCACCCGAGCCAGCTCTGGCACTTCCTGGACCTACAACTTATGACAGGTTCACGGCTGAGAGAGCACCGGGCTTTCTAGGAAAGCTTGATCCGGCTGAGGCGGATATATGGATGAAAAGGATGAAGAAGATATTTGATGTGCTTGGCTGTACTGATCAAGAAAAGGTCAAATTTGCTGCGTACAAGTTGGAAGGTGAAGCAGATAGCTGGTGGGATATGCAAAAAAGGGCGATGGGAGTGCCTATTGAGGATATTACTTGGGAGATGTTTGAGGAGGCGTTTTTGGAAAAGTATTTTCCATCCAGTCTCCGGGATCAGAAAGAGCAAGAATTCATGAGGCTGAGGCAAGGAAGCATGACTGTCAAAGAATATGATGCTAAATTCACGGAGTTGTCTCGCTTTGCACGATTCTATGTAGAGGATGAGCAGAGGAAGGCTAAAAAGTTCCTCCAGGGACTTCGAGATGATATCAGAAAATTGTTGTCTGTTTTGAAATTCGAGACTTACGCCGAGATCTTAGATAGAGCCACGATTTATGAGAAGGAGACGGAGACAGAGAGATTCTTCGCAAAAAGGGCAGCCAGCCGAGCGGGAGAGAGTCTCAGATCGCTCCAGTGGGTCTTCTCGGGTCATTTAAGAAGACCAAACGGCCGATAAGGAAAAAAGTGTTGTGCCGCCCCAATCAAGTGACTAGTACTAGAGTCTCGGCAGATGATTGCACTTTCTGTGGGAGGAGACATCCGGGACAAGAGTGTCGTAAACTGACGGGAGCATGTTTTTATTGTGGACAGAAGGGCCATTTGTACATAAACTGTCCATTACTTTCAAGGCTAGAAGGAAAGAAGCCTACCGTCCCGACAAAGGCCTTCGCAGTGACCGTTCAAGATCCGGAGGCATCTCCGAACGTGGTGGAAGGTACCCTTTCTGTTTGTGGAGTTTCTGCATCCATATTATTTGATTCGGGGTCTACCCATTCCTTTATTTCCCCACGATTTGCATGTTGTATCATATCTACCCCTTGTGTTTTGGATTATGGATTATCTATATGTACTCCCACTGGATCATCTGTGGTTACTGATGTGATGTATCCGGGATGTGTGATTGAGGTGAGTGGAAACCATCTGGTTGTGGATTTAGTATTGTTGGATATGGGTGATTTTGATGTGATTCTTGGGATGGGTCAGTGGCCAAGTACCATGCCGATATCGATTTCTGAAGCGGGTTTGTTTTAACATTCACAGGATGGAGCCCATACGCTTTCAGGGCATTAAGAAAAAGGGGTACCTATGTTGATTTACTGCTCTTCATGCCAAGCATTTGATGAGTAGTGGATGTAGAGCTTATCGGCATATGCCTCGCACTTTAAGTCATAGTGTGCCGGCTAAGGATATTCTTGTTGTTTGTGACTTTGAGGATGTATTTCCCGGAGGAGTTAATTGGATTGCCTCCACACCGGAAATTGAATTTGAGATTGTTGCTGTTCTGGTGTTAGTCCATTTCAAAACCTCCCTATCGTATGGCTCCTACTGAATTGAAGCGGTTAAAGTTGTAACTACGGAGCTACTAGACAAGGGTTTTATTAGACCGAGTGTATCTCCACAGGGTGCACCGGTGTTGTTTGTAAGGAAGAAAGACGGGTCCTTGCGCTTGTTTGTTGATTATCGTGAATTGAATAAAGTCACGATTAAAACAAATACCCTCTACCGCGCATTGATGATCCGTTTGACCGATTCTGCAAGGGTCACGGGTGTTTTCAAAGATTGATTTGAGGTCCGTTATTACCAATTGAGGATTAAGCCCGAGGATGTGGCTAAAAACAGCTTTCCGGACACGTTATGGCCATTATGAGTTTCTTGTCATGCCCTTTGGCCTTACGAATGCTCCAAATGCTTTCATGGACTTGATGAATAGGGTTTTCGAGGCCATACTTGGATAAATTTGTGGTGGTGTTTATTGATGACATCTTGATCTACTCAAAGGATCACGAGGAGCACGAGATCCACTTGAGAAAGGTACTTCCAGTGCTCAGATGAGAAACCGTATGCCAAGTTGAGTAAATGTGAGTTCCTCGAAAGGGTAATGTTCTTGGGATATGTGATTTCGATGGTGGCATTTCTGTGGATCCCAAGAAGATAGAGGCTGTTACAAGTTGGAGCGAGACCAACCACATGGATCGAGGTGAGAAGCTTTTTGGGTATGGCAGGATATTACTGTGCGCTTTGTAGAGAATTTCTCTCGGTTGCTATGCCTCGACCAAGTTGCTTTGAAAGGAGGCTAAGTTTGTGTGGACAGAAGGTGTGATCCGAGCTTCCGGAGCTTAAGGATCATTTGACCACCGCTCCAAAAGATTGATTATTCCCGAGGGTTCGGAGGCTTCGAGGTGTCTTTGCGACGCCTCTAAGGCGGGTCTAGGATGTGTGTTGATGCAGCACGGAAAGGTTGTGGCATATGGGTCTAGACAATTGAAAGTGCACGAGAAAAATTATCCTACCCATGATCTTGAACTTGCTGCTGTGGTGTTTGCACTGAAAATTTGGAGACATTATCTTTATGGCAAAAAGTTCCTTGTGTTTTCTGATCATAAGAGTTTGAAGTACTTATTTTCGCAGAAGGAACTTAATATGAGGCAAAGGAGATGGTTGGACTTCTTAAAGGATTATGATTGTGAAATACAGTACAAGCCGGGAAAAGCCAATGTGGTAGCAGATGCTCTGAGTCGCCGATCAGGCTATGTGGCGCACCTACAGGTCAAACAGATGGAGATGTTGGAGTATTTGAAGCAGTGCGATATCCAACGCTATGCCAAAGGTGATAGGATGCTTCTGTCATATTTTCAGATTCAACCCGAGGTAGTTGGAGAGGTCAAGGAGAAACAGGTGAATGATTTGTTCCTCATGGATATTGTTAATGATTTGAGCAAGGAATCTCGGGCTGATTTTAACATCCGGGCTGATGGTGTATTGAGATTTAGAGATCGGATATGTGTACTGGATGATAAAGAATTGAAGGAGAAGATCTTGAAGGAGGCTCACCGGTCTCGGTATACAATCCACCCGGGAACGAACAAGATGTATCAAGATTTGAAAAAGACCTTCTGGTGGAGAAACATGAAGAGAGAAATCATAGGCCGTGTGGAGAAATGCCTAGTGTGTCAGCAACTGAAGGCCGAGAGGAAGAAGCCTTCTGGACTGTTACAGCCAATGCCAGTCCCGAGCTGGAAATGGGAGGACATTGCTATGGATTTTGTATCAGGATTGCCGAGGACTCCTAGGAATCATGATGCTGTATGGGTTATAGTTGATTGGCTGACGAAATCAGCTCACTTTTTGGCGATCAGGACGACCTACTCGCGGGATAGATTGGCTCAGTTGTATGTGAATGAAATCGTGAGGCTTCATGGAGTTCCTGCCTCCATCGTGTCTGATAGAGATCTGCGCTTTGTCTCGAGGTTCTGGGAGAGATTGCATAAGGAGTTGGGGACAGAATTGAAGTTTAGTACAGCGTATCACCCCCAGATTTGCCCAACTGAACGTACCATTGATTCTCGAGGACATGTTGAGGGCTTCGTTTTGGAGATAGGAGGAACTTGGGATACTCATCTTGCCCTAGCTGAGTTTGCTTATAACAACAGCTACCAAGCTAGCATCGGCATGGTGCCATTTGAGGCATTATATGGGAGGAAATGTAGATCACCTATTCATTGGGAGGAAACTGGAGACAAGAGAATTTTGGGTCCTGAAATTGTGAAAGAAACAGTAGAAAAGATCAAAGTGATTCATGATAATTTGAAGGTTGCCCAGAGCCGACAGAAGAGTTACGCAGATAAGCGGAGGAAGGAGCTGAGTTTTGAGATAGGAGACCTGGTGTTTCTAAAGGTCTCACCGTCGAAGGGCACGTTCCGATTTGGGGTAAAGGGAAAGTTGAAACCTCGGTTCATTGGCCCATTTGAGATTCTAGAAAGAGTCGGGAGGTAGCCTCTGGATTGGCGTTACCACCGACACCGATTGCCAGTGTGTACCACGATGTATTTCATGTCTCGATGCTTCAAAATACATCCATGATCCAAATATACGTGATTGATTACGGGACCTTGTCCATTGATAAGGACTTGTCCTACATTGAGGAGCCATTGCAAATCTTAGACCGAAAGGATCAAAGGTTACTGAACGAAGTCCATCCCCTTGGTAAAAGTTCTTTGGAGGAATCATTCAACGGAGGAGGCTACTTGGGAGGCGCGAAGAGGAGATCCGAGACAAGTATCCTCACTTGTTCCATTGAGGTATGTACTTTACTCAATTTCGAGGACGAAATTTCTTTAAGTGGGGTGAATGTGAGGACCGAAATCAAAACGTAATAACTAGATGTGATTAAGGTAATTAATATCGATAAGAGACTATACGTGTAGTGAAAAAGTGGAGGTTAAAAGTGAAAAATTGAAAAATGTCCAAAAATCAGCAAGCACCAGAGTGGCGCTTGCTGGGCGCTCGAGCCAAGGCTCGAGCGGTAAAAACAGAATCGACCCGTGGGCTGGCCGCTCGCCAGCCGCTCGACGGGGCGCTCGAGTAAAGCGAGGCCCGGCCGTGGGCTGGCCGCTCGCCCGGCCGATGGGGCGCTCGGCGGCCGGCGCGAAGATATAAGCCGCGTCGTGACTTCTCCTCGCCATTTTCGCACGATTTAGGTTTGGAGGAGAAAGAGAGGGCACGACCGAAGAGAGGAAGAAGGAGAACGGGCCCCGAGCCCGAATCCAACCCCGAGCTTGTTATTAAGGTGAAAGCTTGCGACAAGTTAAGTGTACTTGGACGCTCGTTTTGCGTTTTTACCGTTTTCATCTTTTAAAGCTTATGAAAATGTTGAGAAAATGAGGTTGAAGCTTGTTTCCTTCGATTAATCGGTTAGATTTCGTGGTTGTGCATGTTTATTGAAGTATTTGGCCCCGATTTCATGTATAAACAAGTGATATGTGGTTAATTTGATTTTTAGAGAATGTGGCCAAACCCTAGCTCGAAATTTTGGGGATTTATAGTTTAAATACATGATAGAGTATATATATGTTGAGTTATGGCATCAATTTCTTGATTAAACACAAGTTTAGAGACCGATTTGTGTTTGGAAGTTTTAGGCGATGCGCTAAGTACGAAAATGAAGGGTTTTAGTGATTTTCAACCCAAGCTCGATTATAAGAAAGTTAATTGACATCGATATGTAACTCCCGGTATAATTTGTTTTTGAATTGGAGACCGATTTGTGTTTGGAGGTTTTGGCGATGCGCTAAGTACGAAAATGAAGGGTTTTTAGTGATTTTTAATCCATGCTTCAGTTATAAGAAAGTTAATTGACATCGATATGTAACTCCCGGTATAATTTGTTTTTGAATTGGAGACCGATTTGTGTTTGGAGGTTTTGGCGATGTGCTAAGTACAAAAATGAAGGGTTTTTAGTGATTTTTAACCCATGCTTCAGTTATAAGAAAGTTAATTGACATCGATATGTAACTCCCGGTTTAATTTGTTTTCGAAAATATGAATGTCCGTATACCGACGATATTTCCATGTAAGTTTAAAGAAGAGCTAAATTTGTGTTGTAAAGTTTGATTTTGAAAATGTGATTTTTGATAAAGAGATGATTTCCGCATAGTTATTTTGAGACTCGAGACTTTCTACAATCCAGGTAAGTTCTTGGGTGAGGCCTTAGAACTTACGGTGGTAATCGAGGATAGCTCTGTCCATGGAGCGATTCATGGTCCGCCCTGTCCTCAAGGGCGTTAAGCCAGGAGGAATATAGGCCGACCTTCGGGTGGCACACAGTACAGATATCCCTCAGGATGGGATATATATGACATGATAGGCCTTGGATTGTGTGGACTGAACACAATCTATCCTCGATCATTCGCCCCTTCCGCTAGTAGGGTACACTGGCAGGGTCTGAAATTGTAAAGATATGACACAGTAAAAGATGAAAACGTATGGCACAGTGAAAAGATGATTATGAAAAGATGATTATGAAAAGATGAGTATGAAAAGATGACAGTGAACAGTATAGAGCATTGTTTTTAGTTTTACGATGCATCAGTAAAGTTATAGTTATTGTTTTACAGTCTATAGTGAAATGACTTGCAAAGCATGAGATTTTAATATTGTTACAGCATGTTTTTACCCTTTTCAGATGATGTTTGATTAAATATCCTGGTTCTTCATAGTTATATGATCGTTTTGGCATAACAGTTTTACAGTTCATATGCATGTACCTTGCTGGGCTTCGGCTCACTGTTTTAGTGTTTTTTCCCCCTTCCAGATGAGACAGTAGAGCTTTTGCCCGACGAACAGGAGTAAGCAGAGAGAGAAGCTTCTTGAAGACTTTTGAGGATCATAGCCTAGTGGAGCTATTTTGGAGAAGCCTGTTGATGTAAAAGCCTAGTTGCATATAATTTTGTATACAGATCTTGTGATTATTGATGTCTTAGAACATGTTGATTTTTGGTATAGAAAGCTCTTGATATGCATGATTGTAAAAGAGAATATGCTATGCTTCGCAGTTGTAGTGTACTTCCGCTATACTGGGATTTTTGTGCGGGTCTAGATGGCATCTCGTTAATTATCTGTTAAAACATTAATTGCTTGATGGATTGTGCCGTGGATGGCAAATAGGATCTGTGATTGGTATTGTAGGAATTGTGATTGATGATTAGTTGTGTGCTTGTTATGGATGAATATTACGGGTTTGTATTTTTGGGTTTTCATCCGAGTTACAAAGGAGACTGCCAAATTTCACGAAGTCTTGCCTTAATTAGACCATTAATTATATTCTGTTTGACGGAAGCTTTTGAGGATAAAAAAAAAAAAAAATCCGTTCCGTCACAAAAATAGTGAATGGAAGGTTAATCAAAGATTCAAGCTTTGCATCAATTTGAAAGAACTAACAAGATTTAAAGCTAACTAATTATGAAACCTTCACCGGTCTAAACTAGAAGTTCCAATGTTTATCTTATTAAGACAAAGTTCTTATCTTTGTCCATTAAACTGCTGCAACTTTACTATCAAGTGAACTGTGTTTTGTGAAAATTAAACAAAAGAAAGTTGTGAACTTGTTGCATTTAAAAATAAACCGAACCAGGGCACTAGTTTAGAGGACATCATCTAACTACTTAATTTGGAGAATAAAAGCGAAATCATCTAAACCAAACTCATTGCATGATCAAACTTGAATTGAGAACAACAATAACTCACTATCAGTTTAGAATTTAAATCTAGACAACTTGAATTGAAAGGATTCAACGCAAAACTCATTGGCACTCCACAATATCAAAGAATCGAACAATAACTCACAAGAATCGGTAAGAACAAAACTGTGACTCCAAATCTTATAACAAATTGCTACTATGTTTTCTTCCAAATTGCAACACTAGTTGGGCGGGCAAAGAAAGAATTTGTACTCTAAACTATTCTTGAGACCATTGAAGAGCTGGCTAAACTACCCACTCCC
>BSYO01000029.1:11656750-11667756 GCA_033239525.1 Nepenthes gracilis
GTTTTACATGATTTGGGAGGATATTGAAACGAAAATATATAAGAAAAAATAAATAAAAATCAAAAGAGAGAATAAAAAGGATATGGGGGTACTTGTCTCGATCCGATCTACCAATTCTCTAATTGGCTCATGCTCGGAATTGGACCTAGAGACCTCGTTTTCCTCCTCTCTCTCTCTTCTCTCTCCCTCTCTACCCAAAACCCCCTACTTCTGCTGCTTTCCCCCACAACCCCTTTATTTCCCCTCTTCTTCTTTTTCCTTTTTTATATCACCATCATCAACAAGATCATCATCATCATCATCATCATCATTATTATTATTATTATATTTCGTTTCTTATATTTCAAAACCCAATTATAAGCGATAGAATAGACGCATTTTGGGTGCCGGCCTATCTAATCCAAATATCCTTCAAAGTTTTATAATATTTAATTAATTTTTATCATACTTAAAATATTTAAACTTATTAGGTATATTTTTAGTTGGCATATTCCGTAACCGCATCGGGTTTCTTCCTTAGTCTCTTATCGGGCGTTCGATTATCTGCAATGTCACACTTGCTTGGAAGACGTCCATCTGCCTCATGCTAGAGGATCGTTGTCGTCACTTCTCAGCGTTCACACTGCATTATCCTCTGTTTTGGCCCTTCCTAGGACCGGCGCCCATTGGGCGATCGAGGTGCCAACTAGGCACGCTCCCATGAAGCGTGCGCTAGATGCACTCAAGGCACACAACGAGCGCATTTATCATAATCGAGCATTCGTTGTGCGCCCCATTTGTGCTCGAGCGCCCGCACCCGAAGTCTCCTAAACCTAACTCACACTCGCTGTGCACTCGAGCAACGCTTGAGCGTCGCGGGTCTTTGTGTCTAACGGCTCATTATTTTTGAAATCATTTTTTGATCTATATATATATGTCTTATGTTTTTGAAACCCTAACCATTCTAGCAGAATTTGATGAGTTTTTTTTTTCTTACAAAGCCATCTTTCTTATGCTCCATTGTTGAGAAAACTTGATACCAACGCTCATACTCCATTGACAAAGTTTTCTCTTCTCATCGTGGTCTCCTATTTACATCTCTTTTTGTTGTGAAACCTTCGTGACTACGTCGGTGGCATGAATACTGGGATCCAGTGAGTTCAGTAATTCAAGTGGCGTGAGATGGGAGATTGACGTGAAGGCCGGAAGGTGTTCGATTCCATTGTCGTGGGCAAATCCAAGGAGTTCCTTGGTAGGGATTACAAGATAGGAGTAAGTTAGCTAGGTTAGCATGTCGTTAACGCCCGGTCTGTAAGTTAATTTTTATAGTGCATTTCTTCCCTAGCCGTTGAACTCAGGAGGATTTTTTTCGATTACCATGGGTATCGAGTTTTTCCTTTGTTACTAAAAAGCTAGTCTTTTTAGTATTGTTGTTGCTTTATCTGTATGCTCGTATCCCTCATATTATCTAGACACAAATATTATTTACGTGTATTGAATATTTAATTTTATACTACTTCCACTAATTTATTGTGGGTGTCAAAATATTTAGTGTGCAATTGAAGGACGAAAACGTTCTTTTCAAAAGTAATAAATAAACGCAATTAAATCGACTAAAAATTTAGGATATTACATTTTCCCAACTTATAAAAATTTCGTCCTCGAAATTTAACAAACCTTAAAGTTGAACAATCGGGGTAATCTTTTCAGATTCTTCTTAACGCTTCCCAAGTCACTTCTTTGATTAAGTGACTTATCTTAGAGAACTTTAACCATTTAAATTGTTCTGATCCTTATACTTGATGCATTCTATCAAAAATCTAAATTGAAACCTCCTTATGAGACGAATTTTTAACCTCCCAATGATAGCTCAACTTGATCACATACTCACTTCCATAATCAACGTTACAGGAAAATTTTCATGTTAATCCACCAAGTTCAAAAGTAAACCAAATTTATTGACTACCTTTCCGGCTTAATTCAAAACCTCAAATGGGTTAGTAATTCTTACTTTAATTTACTCTAAGCCTTGAAATGATCATTGATTTTGGAGCCTCAAATTAAACCTTAAGATATATGGGTTGACACGCTCCACTACACAACTCTAACTAATTATCTAACTGTGAATCATTCAATTATAATTTACCACCATGTCTAGTTTAACTTGACCTCAAAATTCTCAGATTAAGTTCCTACAAGGAATTGGACTTGATTATGATTTTGGCATAAACCTCAAATCGCAATCAAATATTAAAGTCGAGATACTTTATTTTCTCATTATTTCGTTGTTATGTCAACAAACCGACATATCCCTGGAAAACATGATCCAATTCGACAATGAATGGGCAACTTATCAGCTAGTCAGCAATTACCTACATTGTAAATATGGTAATTCACTTCAAGCCTCAATCATATCTTGAGACCTATGGAAGTTGTAAGCCCACACACTTCCTCTCTTTTTTGATTAATCATTTATTTGCATATTAAAGATCTTCTTAAAACTTATATCAATTACTCCTATCAGACACTTAGGTTACGTGACAGCTGTAGGCCTAAAAAATCCAAATATATATAAATACAACTAAGGTAAGGTCATTTATCTTCAGATTACAATTAACTTAAAGACACAATTGAGTCAATTATTCAATAATTCGACACAGCCTCAAATCACCACCTAATCCTTAAAACCTAAATATTTAGCAAATTTATTGAGAGGTCCCACATCAGTTGGGGAAGGAGAACGAAGCGTGCTCTTATGAGGCGTGGAAACCTTCCCCTTGTGGACGCATTTTGGGGGCCATAGGCCTGCCAAGAACACAACTGTGCGGGCTTGGCCTAAAGTGGACAATATTCATACGCGGGTGCCTAGGGACTTTACAAATGGTATTAGAGTCAGAACCTAGGCCGCATGTGCCAGTGAGGACGTTGGGCCCCAAAGGGTGGGTGGACTGAGAGGTCCCACATCGGTTGGGAAAGGGGAACGAAGTGTACTCTTATGAGGCATTAAAACCTCCCATTGTGGACGCGTTTTATGGGCCATGGGCCTACCAAGAACAAAACCGTGCGGGTTTGGCCCAATGCTGACAATATCCACATGCGGGTGCTTGGGGATGTTACATTTATTATATCATTGGCACACCAACGAACTATCTTATTTGACCCACACGCATTACCTAAATTCGCAATAAATGGACCATCCTCAAAAGTCAATCCGCAATTATTTAACACCTAAAATCTTTACCATTCTAACAACCCCAAAGCAAAATCATGAGGACTTCTCATATCATAATTTCATAACTCCAATACTTCGAATATGATTCTATCTCCCAAATCAAGAATACAACATCCCATTACCCAAGTATTAAATCCTATGCACGGTTTACCTTTCACATCTCCTACGAAGTATTGAAAGCATATTAAGTTCGAAGACTCCGAACATCAATTGTCAGCACTAATGTTCGCTTTCATTAAAGACACTGAGGTTCATCCTCGTAATTTTGTAAATAGGTTTACTCGTTAGAAGCCACAACTATTCAGACTCTTAAAATCTGATGCGTACCAGGATCCGACTTTGAACAGATTCAGATTCTCTTGATTGTTTGGATCCGGCTCCGTTCACCGAGTTTGAACCCTGTGCACAACTACAGTAAATAAGAGGTCAGGTGTCGACGGGATGTCGTCCCACCAAAAACACTCCGACGCTCAAGTCAACAACAAGCCTTTGAACATTAAGAAGGTGAACTGATAAGTAAAAAAGAGAGAGAGCAAGATAAAGATTTATGGGAGTGTTGGCCTGTAAATTTAAGAGACGTTTCCGTGACTCGTTAAGAGTATGATTTTCCGACTCGATGTTTGCAAGAAACGAGAGGGAAGCTACGTCCTGAAAGCATGGAAGCTTAGAAGGATGTTTCTCAGGGAGAGGGCGAAGTCTCTGGAATCTGGAGGCTTGGAGTGGGATTGGCAAAGTAAGCGATTGAGAGTAAGTATGCTCAAGGATTTTTGTAACAGCACTGCATTGTATTTTTGCGTCTGTGTTCTTGTCTTTGATCATCCCCCTCTAGAGTGGAGACTCTGGGGTTATATAGACGGTGGGGAGTATGACCTTCCTTGGCCAAGAAGGTGTGATCCCTGCCTGTTGTTAGGTGGCCTTCCTTGAGCAGGAAGGGATCGTTTCCTTTCTGATGGGGTAACGGGTCTCTGGATTATCTGCCTTCCTTTTGTGCTTTTGTTACCGTTAGACTCCATTGTTTGCAGGGAGAGAGAATCTGGCACCTTCCTCTTGGGGAGGGCGCTGAATCTGTTGATGCCTAGATTGACTTCAAGGAAGGTGTGAAATCAGGAAAAGGACCGTTACTTGTCGTGTACGGGAACGTCTGCCAAACTGGGCCTGGCCTGTATTAGGTCTTATGTCTTTTTGCGGCCTGCTGCTACAGTACTTACACGCAACAGGAATGTTGACCGTCTTGAGGGATCATGCTGGCCTCCTGGTTGGCACTCCGGGCGGTCAACGCTAGCGTTGGCCGTCTAACGCGTGTCTGGACTTTTCTGAATTTTGGGCATTTTTTCTTATTGAGCCTGCCAGTTACGGGCCTACCTATTAAAATCATTAGACTATGACCAACTCTAAAAGCAACACCTGTAAGTTTTCAAAGGAGAGACCTCAATTTCTAACTCCAAACCATGGGTGGAGCAATTCTAATTGTAAACTTCTCCCCCACTTATCTAGGGGGAACAACCCACGTATATTACAGGAAAAGATTAGTTCTAAATCTTCCTCAAAGCACCACATTCTACTACAATATACTTGATCCATCACAGATCAACTCAAAGGATATGGTCGACAACCTACCATTCAATCCTTGAAGGTTATTCCCACATATCTTACTCTAACAGATTCCAATCACTTCTAAGTCAATGCTTCGTGAATATTGCAAATCCTCGAGGGACACTTAACGAATATCTTATTGGATTCAGCTACACTCTAGAAAATTGTGCACCCACGTGACATCAATAAGTTTTTCCTAATTCATGACACAGTCCTCAAACAAAGTTCTCACACTCCCATGGTTCCTTGAATTCATTGATGAGGTCATTATAATAATGGTCCAAACATAGCCGAAAGATTCAACCCATAAAATTCACAAACATATCAATAAATCTACAAATCCTAACGGCATCACCAGAACTTGTAATGGCCACATCTAATCCTGGATACTGCCACAAGCACACCTCTTACTCCTGCACAATTAACAAAACTGTGGATACAGATCGGCCTAAGAAAACTCCAAACCTTAACAAATGGTTAAACGATCCACCAATTCATCACAGTGTCCGTTATCAAACTATTCCTGTCTCGAACAACCTAAATTCACTCATTCGGAAGAGATTCCATTAATTTATCTTACTCACCCCACAATAGGACTTAACCGATACTTCCTTGGTTCTAAACAAATTCCTAAAAATTAGTGTTGATTCCAACACAACCTCGAATTGCTGCTCAAAAGACAAATCAACCTAATCTTTTCCTCTAAAGAACATCCTTAAAGACTTACATAGCCAAACCCTTAGTGACCACAAGTGACTATGAAGGGTGGTATAATTTGTTTAATGATTTAGACACATATCCTCATCAATGACTAACAGGCACAACAATACTAATTTCCTAATATATCAAAATAAATCAATTCAACTCAACCAATCATATCTACGGACCCAAGAAAATGTCCTAGATCATGATACTGCTAGTACGAAGCCTAAATTCTTAGATAAATAAATAAACTTAGGAATCACAAATAAAGATATGAATTCAGGATTCCAAAACGATACATGGACTACAATATCAAATCCAGGAATCTTGCCCTGTAACACGGTAGATGACATTCTACACCTTGTGTCATCACCACAAAACCCCAATGTAAGGCATTGGACATCTTCATTGTCCGAGCCATGGATAAGAAAAATCCTTCATCATGAGGCGGACCGACCAAAATTGAACATGCTCCCAAACTCGTCGAAAAGAATATATATTCATAGAAACATCCATGAGTAGATTCTACAATATCTCTTTATTCTTCCTGACCCAAGACTCTATTCTCATCAATCCCGAACATAGTTCATTGTAAACACCATTTTGATTCTCAGGATCCACATTATAACTTCCATAGAATTCGAGCCACCAAAAATTTAAGCACTTGATCGTTATTATATCGATCACAATTCAGCATCCTCTGATTCACAAACACCAGGAATCAAATCCAAGCCATTTGGACCTTAGGCCAACAATTTCACCTTATCCGTCTCACTTGCCATGCTATGCAAGCTCCCCCCAAACCAAAGTCCTCAAACCAAGGTTTGCCAAAGTTAATCCTCAAGGGATCCTTCTTAGTCATTCCATGCCTACATTTGCCTATTTAATCTTAGCCCGTACTATCCTAAACTTTTGCATAATATCTAAATTAAATCTAAGGCATCTCTTTCTTTGATACCAACTATAATTGACTGTATTTCTATCAAACATTTGACCAAATTTCATCTATAAAACTATATAAATTCCTGTACAATATTTACAATACATATACAATATATACATAGGATCCCAACTGCCATAAATAGACAATGTGTGGTGCCGACATCATAATTTCGGGTACGATATCAGTTCAGACGAAATGTCACTAGGTATCAAACATAACAATAAAACTTGTAGAAGCTACTACATCCATCAATATAATACAGTTACATCGATATACATATGTGTATCCAAATAATACAATATACTCCTAGACATACAAAATATCATAAACTAAGTTCCAAAAAACTCTACAATACAAGATTCGCAACGTATCCTGCTCCTACGACCTACTCAATCTCATCTGATATAAGAGCGTGCTCATCTGGAAGGAAGAAGAAGTAAGGATGAGCTAATAGCTCAACAAGTGCATTATCAATAAATAATCAACAATAAATATTTAAATGAAATATGAAACGTGATGGAAGTATTATAAGAGGATATGTGGAGATATTAAATATAATTTAATACGCTTTTGAGGATTTTTATTATTCTTTCCAGATTAGGTCAGTAAGACTTACTAACTAAAAATACGGAAGAACGAGAAAATAATCATGATATCCCACAAGATCTAAGGCCGAATGATGTACATAACGTCAATTAGCAAACGTTTACCTTATACAAGGCCAAACACTACGTGGCGAGTGGTATACCTATCACCCGGTATATAGAGCCAATCAAACGCTCCCTAACCATCCACGGTCCAGAGGCAGTCATCATATTTCACAATAACATTCTAAGACATGTTAAGGAATATCATCCGCAATAATACACAGTCAGGATAATCCTTAAGTTTTCACTACAATATCAATGGCCTACCAAGAGATATTATCCTTGATCATAAATATGTGGCCTTAATTTCATGATTTCTTATTCTTTGAAGAAACACCCACCAAACTTCTTTCGCTAATTTCTCTATCCGAGAGAACAAATCAATCATATAACAAATTGTGACATTCTCTCTATATACCTGCATAATTTTATCATGCTTTTGAATTTAAGTCTTTTCATGACTTAGTTTATGTATATAAACATTGTAAAGTACAGGAAAGAATAGAAATTCTTACCACCAAGAGACAAATGTAATTTTAGGGACTTCTCGATAATATTTTCTTCACAAACGGATCACAAATATACTTTTTTAGAGCACATAAATATACTTATACAAATAAACATAGCTTACATAATAATCAAATAAGGCGAAATCATGCAAAATTCTAGATTGCCTCGGTGAACAGTAACAGCGCACTTTTTAGAGCTTTCGGACATGCCAAACGAGTTAATACTTGAAAAATCGGGCACCCAACCGATAGATATACATATTTAGGATATGGGTAATTTATAATTGAGAGCAAAATATGTATAACATTTAAAATGGAAGGGGTACCCGAGCTTGGCATGGGTCTAGGGTTTGCCGAAGCTAAACCATGCAAATTGAAGTAGAAATCGAGCATTAAACAATAAATACTTCAAGTAATAATCATGGGTTCCGTATGTCACATGATTTGGATGGGTATCGAAAAGAAAATATCCGAGAGAAAATGAATAAAACTCGAAAGAGAGAATAAAAAGGTTATGGAAATACTTGCATCGATTCGATCTATCACTTTTCTAATTAGCTCGTGCTCAAAGTCGGACCCAAAGACCTCATTTTTCTTCTCTGTCTCTCTTCTCCCTCCCTCTCTCTCTACCCAAAACCTCCTACTTCTACTGCTTTCCCCCCGCAACCCCCTTCTTTCCCCCTTCTTCTTTTTCCTTCTTTATATTATTATTATTATTATTATTATTATTATTATTATTATTATTATTATTATTATATACATATATATTTCGTTTCTTATATTTCAAAACCCAATTCGATACTCAGGCGATAGAACATGCGTACTTCGGGTTCATGCCCATCTAATCCAAATATTCTTTAAAATTTTATAATATTTAAGTAATTTTTATCATACCTAAAATATTCAAAATAATAAATAAACCCAATTAAATTGAAAACAAATTTGGGATATTACAATGAGAGTAAATATCATTCTCTTTCTTGATGATGTTTATCTCTACCTTTTGCTTTTTTCATCTTTACTGATATGTTTTGCAATGACTTATTTTGTAGTAACTATTTGAGTATAACTAGCCACTAAATAAGTAGTTACGAACCTTACAAGGGCACAAAGCATGATGTAGTTTCTCAATAAGGAGGGTTATTTTCTCCACAGAGTATAACTCATGTAGACTAATAATCTCACCTGTAACGTCCCGGAGCATCCGCACCACGATATTGTCGCTTTGGACCGTCCCCGCCCGCCAAAGCCCGTCGCGAGGCGCCCTCACGGTTTGTTCTGGCAGACCCTCACGGGCCCCCAAAACGCTACGCTAGGAGAAGGTATCCACACCCTTAATAATAAGGTACGCTTCGTTCACCTCCTCATCCGATACTCTACACCACCCCCTTGGGGACCCAGCGTCCTGGCTGGGCAACCGACCGGATCTAAATTTGTAACGTCCTATCCCTTTGGCGATATTGTCCGCTTTGGACCGTCCCCGCCAAAGCCGTCACGGGCGCCTCACGGTTTTGTTCTGCGAGACCCTCACGCCCCCAAAACGCTGCGTCGCCAAGGAGAAGGTATCCACACCCCTTATAATAAGGCATGCCCGTTCACCTCCTCATCCGATGTAGGACTCTACATCACCACTAGGTAAACATTGGGATTATACTTCTGCCAATCTAAATTCTAATATAGTACAATAAAACAACTGCAACTTTTTAAAGGATTTTTATTAGAACTAAACCAAACTAGATCAAATGCAAATTGTGAAATTTATAAAAACTATTAGGCTTTGGATCACTCTCTTATGGGTACTATAACAAATGGATGGTTACTAGGATAATACACGATATTCACACATGTCACACTTGGTTGAAGATGTTAAGTAAGGGTTGCATAATATTCGTGCAATGGTTGACTGAAAGTTGGCTAATGGTCATCTAAGTAACAAAAGATAGTGAAGAGTCATGCGATTTTTGTACGAGAGACGGCTAATAATGGATTAAAGGTTAATAGGTGGCACATGAAGGCTGCTTGATGGGCTCACGTGCACCTTTTGGCTTGAAGAGTGGCATTGGATGTGTACTTGTGGAAAGCATGTGTGTAGTTTGTCCTAGAAGATTCTCTTGATGGTCTCTTTTGCACCATTTTCTCATGTAAAGTCACGCATGATATGGTTTTAGAGTATTCAAATCATTTCTTACATAAAGAATGCCGCATAGAGAGAAAAGAGAAAAAGAAATAAGAGGAAGAGGTTCGGTATCCTATTGAGACCCGATTTAAGTTCTCTTTTTCACTAAAATTAGATATGTCATTCTAAAACTATTTATTAGGATATAATTCCATTTGGTTACTCTTATTTTTTAGTATATTTTCTCTTGTGAGTTATTAAGTGTATTGAGGAATTTGTATTCAACAATTATTCATTTAGATTTATAGTGAAGAAATTTTGAAAAGGGTTATTTATAATCGGTATTATCATTATAGTGGATTTATTTGAAATTTGTTTAAAAATTTTTCTCCTTGGTTAAAAGAGTTTTCTATATTAAAAATGTTATACATTGTTATATTTATTGTACTTACGAGTTTGGTAATTGACACTTGACTATGGGATTTGGGTTTGTTCCGTTATGTCAAGTTATACATGTTTTAGTCAAATCAGAACAAAAACAACAAGAATCAGTGGAAAATAGTGAATGAAAGCTTAATCAAAGATTCAAGCTTTGCATCAATTTGAAAGAACTAACAAGGTTTAAGGCTAACTAATTATGAAACCTTCACCGGTCTGAACTAGAAGTTCCAATGTTTGCCTTATTATGACAAAGTTCTTATCTTTGTCCATTAAACGACTGCAACTTTACTATCAAGTGAACTGTGTCTTGTGAAAATTAAACAAAAGAAAGTTGTGAACTTGTTGCATTAAAAAATAAACAGAACCAAGGCACTAGTTTAGAGGACATCATCTAACTACTTAATTTGCAGAACAAAAGTAAAATCATCTAAACCAAACTCATTGCATGATCAAACTTGAATTGAGAACAACAATAACTCACTATCAGTTTAGAATTTAAATCTAGACAACTTGAATTGAAAGGATTCAACCCAAAACTCATTGGCACTCCACAATATCAGCAACTGAACAATAACTCACAGTAACTGAATAAGAACAAAAACTGTGACTCCAAATCCTATAACAAATTGCTACTATGTTTTCTTCCAAATTGCTACACTTGTTGCTGGCAAAAGAAAGAATTTGTACTCTAAACTATTCCTGAGACCATTGAAGAGCTGGGTAAACTACCCACTCCCCTTTGCCGCCTTCTTCAGCCTTGTCTTCCTTTGAATATATGAGAGTTGGGTTTGTGTGCGTGCCAAACTTCTTTAATCTCCTTTAAATGCTCATTGTTCATTGCCTT
>BSYO01000029.1:11667856-11712045 GCA_033239525.1 Nepenthes gracilis
GATTAATATTAAATTTGTTTACTGATTGTAGTAGGATAGATGGAAGTAGATTATCAGGAAAGATACCTGCTTTTATTGGAAATTGGTCAAAAATTGTAACAGTGTGAGTGATGTATCTTATTTCTTATGCTGGTTGTTTCCTTTACAAATCTTGACCAACAATCATGAAGAAAATTTCACTTATGCTATCTCAAATGAGTTTGTGTTCATTCCTAGCAGGCATATGCAAGGCACAAATATGGAAGGGCCTATTCCCTCTACCATATCTCTATTGACGAACTTAATTGCTTTGTGAGTATAAATTTATCTATCTACTTGGCTAAAAGACCAAAAGCCTAGAAAAATAAAAAGAAATTCTGATTTCTTTAATTTGCCAGGAGGATATCGGATCTACATGGGACAAGTATGGCTTTTCCTAATTTGCAGAATCTAAAACAATTACAAGTGTTGTAAGTTCATATGCAATGACATCAAGGAGCAAATTTTTATTACATTAATTTGGATTGATCAACTTGTCATATAAGTTGTTATTTTTGTCTAGGGTACTTAGAAATTGCTTACTCATTGGTACTATCCCAGAATACATTGGCGATATGACGAGCATGTGGATTCTGTAAGCTTTGGTTTTCTTCTCAGGTTTTTCATTGATTGCCCATGCCCAGGAAACTATTCACTATCTCCTTGTATCATACATTGACTCTAATTTTGATGTGAACACACATAAATAAAATAATTGATATTATGGATAAGTAGAAATGAATCCACTAGTTTTAGAAAATTTATTGTAATTTAGAAAATTTTGATATTTTTATAGATTTTTAAAGATATATTTTTAAAAGAAATAATTTTAATAGATTTTAAGTCTACTAATGATTAGGAAAATAGCATATTTTCCTTGTATCCTATGTTAACTCTAATTATGATATGAAATACACATAAAGAAAATAACTAGTACTTTGGATTACATGAAATGTATCTATTAGTTTTAGAAGATTTCTTTCAATTCAAACAATTTTAGATATCTAATTTTTATAGATTTTTGAAGATACATTTTTAAAGAATTCTGATAGATTTCAAGTCTATAAATGATTAGAAAAATAGTATCCTAGTTAGTCTACTTAATGTATGCATTGCCCATCAATTGAAATTTGGACCAATGTTAAGTGGTGAATATGATTGAAATTTTGGAGACTTATATTTGTTCTTGATTGGGGGCATCATAAATTTTTCATTAATATCAGATTTTTCAATAGTAATGGTAAAATTAGGGACCCAAGAGTTAGAATAAAAAGTATAGAGATATCTTTTATCCTAGGAAATATCTTCAAGTTGAAGGACTAACCCCAAATAATTTTTTATTGTAGGGACCTAAGCTTCAATAGGTTAACTGGGAATATTCCAGACACAATTGGAAATTTGCAATCTCTTGAATATATGTAAGTTGGTTTCTGATATTATGCTTAGTAGGTTTTTTTTTTTTTTTTGGGTCCATCTTTCCAATATGGTGGTTAGCTTTTTCAACCTTAAACAATAGCAAATTTTGGTCGTATAGGTTTCTTACAAACAACTCACTAAATGGATTAGTACCAAGTTGGCTGGTGACCAGCAAAGAGTATTTGTGAGCATCTTTTTTTTTTTTTTTTTTAAATCCCATGTACCTTTTGTCCAAATTTTTATCATTTGGGTAATAAAAGATTGATTGATTATATTACATTCTTCCTCTCTCTTCCTTGCCTACAGTGACGTGTCTTACAATAACTTTACTGAATCAATCACGGCTAGTTGCGAGCAATCAAACGTGTTAGATTTTTTCCTAAAATTATATCTCTAGTTGTTCCATTTCCTTCAAGATATTTTCAATTGAATAATATTTTTGTATATAATTGACAGGAACTTGGTTTCTAGTTTTCCATTGACAAAAAGCAATGCGTAAGTTCCTAGCACAACTCTTCCTCCTTATACTTTGCTTAATGAGCTACAAATCTTTATTGATTAAGATGAAACTCTACTGTGCAGAAATTCTTGGTGCTTGATGAAGGACCTCCCTTGCCCTACAAAGGCAGAATGTAAGTTTGTAGTTCTTTTTGCCATAGATTATAATACATATGCATGAAAATATTTTTATCACTCTCTCATTGTCAATCTGCAGACTCTTCTTTGTTTATTAATTGTGGTGGAAAAGAGATGAGCTATGACGGGAATGAGTATGAAGAAGATTTGAGCCCCTTTGGGCCATCATTTTTTGCTTCTTATGATTCAACTAAATGGGCTTACAGTAGCACAGGAGTTTTTTTGCAAGCTCCTAATGCTGATTATATAGCATCAAACAAATTCAATCTTAATATAACGGGCCCTGAATACTATGAAACAGCTCGGCTTGCACCTTTGTCACTGAGGTATTATGGCCTTTGCTTACGAAAAGGAAGCTACAGGGTGCAATTGCATTTTGCAGAAATAATGTATTCTAATGACCTGGCCAACATTGGAAGACGTATATTTGATGTATATATTCAGGTAAAAGAAGAAAATCTCTCCCATATTAGAATTAGTTGTGTGTTATTTATTGTTTAACAATCATATAGTAAAACTTTTGATGATTGCTTAGAAAAGGGGGGATAATCTATGCTCTAGAATAAACCCTAAGAAAGAATACAAGTTCATGGATTACTGATTGCTAAGAAATACAGAGACTTTCTCAGGGCTAAAGTATCTTTGTTAAACACCTAATGGATACTAACACTCTCCCACATGTTTGAACATATTTTAGAAATGTTTGAGATATGTTTTTTTTTTTTTTTGAAGTTTTGCTTATTTTTTATGTATCTTGGCAATATCAAGGTTAAAAGCGATAAAGCTAAAATATAAATGTTGCTTGATATATAAAAATTTTGTTATATTAAGTTTTGCTTAATATGTTAACTTTTATTATTATTATTATTATTTTCTTACAACAGTTTGCTGAATTTAATATTTTATAATTCATTTATATTGGGTTAATTGTCTACTTTCCTATGAAATTATTTTGAATAAAGAAACAAAAAATATTTATATTTTTTATTAATTTAGTATAAAATAATGTTTGTTAGCAATTACAAAAAAAAAAAAAAAAACTAAACTAATATTTTAGTTAGCATATATTGTCTTCATTTCTATAAAAGTAGCGTGTCGCTGTATTGGTATAGTGCCAATCTCCATGCTTGTTTGGCTAATCAGACTTTTTAGCAGGGAAATTTAGTGCTGAAGGATTTTAATATCATAGAAGAAGCTGGTCATGTTGGCAAGGGAATTACTAAGGATTTTACAAATATTCTTGTCAATAGCAGCACATTGGAGATCTCCTTATACTGGGCAGGAAAAGGGACAACTCATGTTCCTAAAAGAGGTGTATATGGACCTCTAATATCCGCTATCACAATAACCCCCAGTAAGTATTTTTTATTTGAGTATATAAAAAAATATTAGTAGATTTGTATCCATTTCAGAATTTTTAATACCGATATTTTCTAATATTATGATAATATATCGATATATTTTCATATTAATTATATATGAGCAAATTTAGCCATATTAATTTATAATTTTTTAAATTTTGTTTATATTAATTAGTATTATCTGATATATCCAATATCTTTATGTTTTCAATCAATACTTATTATCCATAAATGTTTTTAAAATTAAAATTCTTGTTTAACTTGTTTTCCTTCCTGTTGCAGATTTCAACACTCATACAGGATATTCTGTTGGTGCTATTGTTGGAATTGTAATTGCTTCGTGTGTAATTCTAGCATCCCTTTTGTTATTTCTCCATATGAAAGGGTATTTGGGAAGAAAAAGTAAGGGAGATGAAGGCAAGTAGATATTTTATGATTTTTTTCTGTTAGTTGAAAAATGCTAGTGATCAACATCTTTTTACTTAGATGTCATAAAATTAAATATTAGTTGATGTATATCGGCTCTTTAATAGAAAAATAATACTAAAATAGAGATATAGTAATGTTGTAATTAATAATATAATTAAGGCAATAATTCAAGTACACATGAGATAATAAATGTATATAGTTTGCTCTTGAGATAAGTGTTATGTCCATGTGCACAAGTTAAAATGATCTCACTATAATCAAAGGAGTAAAGTGATAAAAATATCCTGACCATATTATTCTCACAAAAATCTCTTGATTATTTTATAAAACCTGAACCCACAGAGGTAGAGTGTAATATCTTGAATATTTTTATTCGATTTAATTAGATTTATTTATTTTTTGATAATTTGGGGTGTGATAAAAATTAATTTAATATTATAAAAATTTTGAAGAATATTTAAAATTATTGGGTCGGCGCCTGGGGTGCGCTAGTTTGATGCCCCGAGTATCAATTTAAATTTTGGGATTAAAAAAAAATAAAATATATAACAATAATAATAATAATAATAATAATAATAATAATAATAATAATAATAATAATAATAATAATAATAATAATAATAATAATAATAGAAGCAGAAAGGAGAAAATGGGAGAAGCAGTTGGGGAGAGAGAGAGTGCAGCATGAGGGTTAGGGTTTTTGCTGCTGAGTGGGCGGTGGAGGGTATAGCTGGCAGCGGCGGCGATCGCTGTGGATGGTGGGAGCGGTGGCAGCTCGCGAGCAAGGCTATAGTGGAGTGAGAGGGGAAGCAGTGGCGGCTGCGCGTGTGTAGAGAGCCGCGCAGGAGGGAGAACCACGCGAATGAGAAGAGGAGAAAATGGAGGCTTTTGGGTCCGATTCCGAGCTTGAGCTAGTTGAAAAAATGGTAGATCAGATCGAGGCAAGTGCATCCATACCCTTCTCTTCCGTTCTTATTAATATTCGTTCGATCCTCTTTGGGTATTATTGTCCCGATATCCAACCCATGCATGTATATGTGATACACATAGCTTAATTATATTTATATGTAAATTTCATATCCAGCTGCTTAGTTTTCATCCGATTCCTGTAACCCGAAAACCCTAACCATGCACAGTACTGTTCACCCACACCCGAACCTATTTACCCATGAAATTATTAGGGGCTTTTGCTTAAATTGGGACTAGATCATCATTACCCAAACTTATGTGTACTAATTTATCAATTGGGTATTCGATTTAGTGGTATAATGTAAAAGCCCGTTCGCCGGAATCCTAGGATGCATCCAAACTACGTTTGATCAATTAATTCAAGTTTAATACATAATTTAGCCTTAATTATGAGTTACCCATGTCTTGGTTATGAACATATATCGGTAGAGTGATCGAATTCCAAGGTTTGACTCGTTTGTGCATCCGAGAGCCCTAACCAGCGCCCTGGCACTAATCATCCGAAATTATTTAGGGCTTTTGCATAATTTTATCTTGTTCAATTGATGTTTGATCATATGTAATTATATATACTCAATTGTTTATTCCAAAAATATTAATGTGAACCTTTGTGAAGGAATTATCGTCCGAAAACTCCCAAGTTACGTTTAGCAAATGTGGTAAGAATTTCTAATTGTTCCAAAGCGTTATATTGAATCATGCATATGGGTAAAGTCACACAAAAAATTAAACCTTCAAGAAAAAGTAATTGGTGGATATATATAAGAATTAAGCATGATATGCAAGAATACGGAGGAAATGTCATAATTAGTTATATGTATAATCCGTTCTCCCCGTGTGAGAACTATGTGAACGAAATTTAGTGGACTTTTTCTCAAAAATTAAAAAACTATGAAATCTGGACTATAGATTTATGTTGAAGGGTAATATCCCCAAGTCTACCACTGACGTTATAGTGCAAATTTAAGGATAACTCTAACCGCACATCCTGGCTGCATATTAGAGTGGATGATGTCCTTGGCAAGCCTTAAGATATTACTGTGTGGAAGAATAAGGTGCCTCTGGACCGTGAGAGGTTAGGATAGCACTTTATTGGTGCTGTATACTAGGTAATAGGTATACCGCTATACCACGTGGTGTCAGACCAATCTATGGGAAATATATGTGAATGGCCCCCCTGCTGGGTCGATAATAAGAGTTCACAGCCTTAGATCATGTAGAGTATCATGATCTTTTCCTCATTTTTTCGCATCGTTAGTTGGTACAGTCTACTGATTCTGATCCACAAATATAAGTAGTTACGTATAATTTATATATCAAAGAGAAGAAGAATAAAACGTGAAAAGTTAATTATGTTCCACAAGTATAATCGATCATGTCTTATGTTTAAGCATCCCCTTTATGCTCATATATTCCCTTCCCGCTTTATCCTGATTATATTGCTTACCATCTTAATTATTATGCACTTGCTGGACTTTTAACTTACTCTTGCCGCTTTCTTATCTCCAAATTAGTATAGACTTATACCCGATTACACAGGGTAGAGGATTAGAAGTCGGAGAGGCTCAAAGTTTTGGATGATAGCTTGAAGACACAATTTTGTGATTTTATACCTTTGGAGCCTTTTCTATTATTTTGATAATCATGTTTAATGACAATGATGATATTGTATATATAGTTAGCTTCTGCTGTATTTGTTTGATTAGTTGCTTATGCAGGTTTATATGGTTTAATTATGCCGACGTCACACCCAGAGTTATGACATTATTGCCACATGTTGTTGACTGTAGCTATGGATCCTGTGTAGGTGTTGTGTTTGTCTGGATATTGGGATTTGTATCGGATAGGCTTTCTGGTTGTGTCGGAGTTATTTTGGATGGATCATTATTGTTGTACAGGATATTTAACAGGTTTTGTATTTATTTGGCGGCTATATTACAGATAAAATTTTGCCAAATTTTTCGTAGAAAATACGGTCTGTCACAATTGGTATTAGAGAATAAGATACTTTAGGTTTGATTTGAATCTTGTGCGAAAGTCTAGGCTAGAGTAAGATAGATTGAATAAAATAATCAAAGGAGTAGGATGACTAAGATAGGTCGAATAGTTCCAGTTGCTCTAGTTTATACGACTTAGAGTAAGATTAAGGTAGAATTAGTAGTTAAGAGTAGCTGCTAGGTTGCGGTACCCTAAGTTAGTGCCTTAATCAAGATAAGTTGGTTAACATAGGTTAGAACTAAGATAAAAGTTAGTGTCAAAGTGGTGAAGTAACCTATATTATTTTTATCCCAAGAAGGGTATCTGTAGCCGATCGTGCCGCTTTGGCTAAGGTTGAGATTGAAAGTGGTCAACCTCGTGATAGCGAAGCTGGACATCTGAATTTTTTGAATGGAATGACGAGACTTGAAAAATCTTAGAAGGGCATATTCGGATGAGAACCAGGAGATAGGATGTTGAAGGAGAATATCTTAAGGATTGACTTAGGTTGATCTTGGTCTGAGGATTAGGATTAGGAATGCTTGGATAGCATGATAAGTGAGATGGATAAGGTGAAATCGTGGGCTCGAGGTCTGGATGACTTGGATTTGATTCGGGTATTTGTGAATTCGAGGATGATGAATTGTGATCGATATATTAATGATCAAGTGTTTAAATTCTAAGTGACTCATGTAAAGGTCATTTTTATGATTGACATATTTCGTGACCATATGTAATCATGTGTCGATGTCGGGATGCATTTCGTTGAAATGCTGCATCAACATATTTTCATAACCGTCTGTTTCGGCTTCCAGAAGTACCACACCTACCATGAGCTCCTCACCCACTCGAGCCTCAAATCCCGAAGCCCCGCACTTGTCGTAAGCTCTCCACCCACTTGAGCCCAAAATCCCGAACCCCTGTGCTTGCCGTCAGCACGAGCTGTGCTCGAGTGTAAATTCCCAAGACCCCCCACTCGCTACTCGCCTCCTTCTCGCTAGAGCGCACGTAGGGTTTCTCATGAAACCCTCCATGCGCCCATCGCGCACTCAAGTGGCGCTCGAGCGTCGTGGCAACTCGTAAATTTTTAAACCTGTTTTTTCATGCCCTCTATAAATATTCTCCTTATTTTCAGTTGCCCTAATCTGAATAGCTGCATTTTGGAGTGCCCCTCTTGAGTGAAATTCTTCTTTTACTTCATTATTCTTGCTCCAATTGAGAAAACTGAAACTATACCGTCGTGCTTCATGTTCTAACCAGTTTTCCACCATTTCTCTTTACCGATTTCATTCTCCTACTTGATAACCTTCGTGACGACATTGGTAGCATGGACATTGAGTTCCAGTGGTGTTCAACAATTCAAGTAGCTCGAGAGGAAAGATTGACGTGAAGACTGAAAAGCGTCCGATTCTATTGTCACGGACAAAAATCCAAGGAGTTCCTTGGTAGGGATCACAAGACGGGAGTAAGTTGGCTAGGTTAATATATCGTTACCACTCGATCTATAATTTGATTTTTGTAGTGCATTTCTTCCCTGGCCATTAAAGCCCGGAGGATTTTTCTCGATTATTATGGGTATCGAGTTTTTCTTTTGTCATCAAAAAATTGTGTCTTTTTATTATTGCTTATTATCATATATATTTCTTATGATTATTATTGTTGGCATTTAGAAATAAATATTCATTACGTGTATTGAATATTTAATTTTTTACTATTTCTGCTATTATTGCACGGGGTTGAAACATTGTTGTATAATTTGGGATGAAAAGTCCTTTTTTAATTGATATCAGATACTCACTCCAATCCGCGACCTCAAAATCTAGATATATACTAGTGGATCTCTATCCATGCCTTCCTTCTTTGACAGGAGTAATTATGTATATTGGAAGGTTTGTATGCGAGCTTTCCTCAAATCGATGGATGAACAAGTGTGGGCTAGCACTCAAACAGAGTGGACACCACCCAAAAGTTCAACCAACGATGAACCAAAAGTGTTATCTTTGTGGTCAAAAGAAGAACTTGATGCGTGTACTTAGAATAGTAAGTGATTACATGTTATTTTTATAGTTGTATTTCCTGAATAATTCAAATGAATATCTATGTGTAAGACCACAAAAGATGCATGGGACATTCTTGAAATCACTCATGAAGGAACCAAACTTGTCAAAAATTTAAAATTGCAAACGTTAACCACTAGATTTGAAGAAATTCATATGAAAGATGATGAAACTTTCAATGAATTCTATACTTAGTTAAACGATATTGTGAATTCCACGTTTAATTTAGGAGAACGAATTCCTAAAAATAGAATTATTAAAAAAGTTCTTAGATCACTCCCTAAACGATTTAGACCTAAAGTTACCACAATCGATTCATCAGATTGACATGATTCAATCTTCCACTGACAAACCTAATAAGGATTCAAAAAAGATCACTTAAACTTGATAAGAAAGATCAACATGATAGTAAAGAATACAAACCAAAAAATATCCAAAGAGTTCAATGTCACAAGTGTAAAAGTTTTAACCATTATCGTACTTAATGTACAAATCTTAAATGCCAACAAGGTCAACCCTTAAAAGTCAATGCAACCTTAAGCGATGTCGAAGAAGATGCTGAAAGATATACTGAAGATAGCCCTATCAAGTACATGGCTTTTATGACCTCGATGTGTAGAAGTAATGAACATTTAGAAGATAGTCTTAAGCTATTTGATGACTCTGAGAACAAGTCAAAATCTAAATTGTATGACCTTTAGGATATTTGTGATAAATTATTTAAAGAATGTCTACAGATCGAGAAAACAAATGTGTTATTAAAGTATAAATTGACAAAAAAATAGCTCTTAAATTTGAGTTAGACAAAAAGTTCAAGAAGTTAAGCAATTGAAAAGCATTTTTAATGAAAAAATTATGACTTTTGAATCTGATCTTGAAACTGCTCATAATGATTTGAAATAATTTTTAAATGGGTCTAAAAAATTATACCATATGCTGGGGCTTGGGAAAGTTATTGAAAATATAAAGGGTTTGGGATACGTTGAGAGAATTTCCCAACGTGGCGCACAACCTAAAACTATTTTTATTCCCACCACAAAAATTTTACACAAAAACGCTAACACACCTAAAATCACTAAGTTAATACCTTAACGTGTGGAGAAAAAATTTAGCTCAAATCCCGTGTCTAATCCATACACCCAAAAGGGCATGAACAAACCCACTACGTTTGTATGTACTTGCCATGGGTGCGGCATTATTGGCCATATTCATCCCTATTGCCCTATAACGTCTTTTCAAAATAAATTTTGACAAAATTCAATGATAGAAATCTCGTAAATCATATTCACCTTCTAAAAGATCAAGTGATACATTTAACCAAAATTATAAAATGGTCAGAAAATATGGATCAAGAAGAGTGAGCTATATTACCCTTTGGCCATTCGTGACAAAAAGGGAGAGTAGATTTCTATTATTCGGGGAGATTGTTCCTATTAGGGGGTGTTAAAGAAATTGTTTTTTCAAAGGGGAAGACCATTTTTGTTATTTTTAAAATTGTTTCTATTATTTTTGTTAGGGTGAGATATTGTTATTATTATAAGGGGGAGATATTATTATTTTTGATAGGGCAGACAATATTCTTTTTGTTAAGGAGAGATATTGTTATTTTTGTGAGGGGGAGATATTGTTATTTTTGTGAGGGGGAGTTCTTCTTTTATTTTTATTGCTACTGCCTTACCTTCATTCATTTTATTGTTGCATGTTATCTTCCTTGTCTATTGCTACCGCCATATTATATCATATTGTATTTTGCTTATTTATACTAATCATGTTTAACTAGACAACACAGTTATAATATCGGCGCGGCAGTCACAACATCGACACTACAGTGCTAGTGTAGATTTTTATGTTTACATGTATTATTTTTATTTCTCATTAGGTGTAGATTTTTATGTATACGGGTTCTATCTCGATATTGTCTGAACCTGTATTTTACTTGTATTTTTTTATGTGTTTTCTCACAGAATTGTCAAATGGGGACACTGTTACGGTTATTTTTATGATTGGCATATTCCGTGACCATATATAATCATATGTCAATGTCGGGTTGTGTTTCGTTGAAGTGCTGCATCAACGTATTTTTGTAACTTTCCGTTTCGGCTTCCAGAAGAATTGCGCTTGCCATGAGCTCTCCACCCGCTCGAGCCCAAAATCCCAAACCCTTGCACTCGAGTTGCACTCAAGCACAAATTCCTAAAACCCCCGCTTGCTGCTCCCCTCCTTCTCGCTCGAGTGCACATAGGGTTTCTCACGAAACCCTCCGTGCGCCTGCTGCGCGCTCAAGTCGCGCTCGAGCACCGTGGAACTGGCAAATTTTTAAACCCATTTTTTTGAGCCCTCTATAAATATTCTCCTTATTTTCAGTTTCCTTAATCTGAATAGCTGCATTTTGGAGCGCCTCTCTTGGGAGAAATTCTTCTTTTACTTCATTATTCTTACTCCAATTGAGAAAACCAAAACTATAACGTCTTGCTTCATGTTCTAACCGATTTTCTCACCATTTCTCTTTGCAGATTTCATTCTCCTGCTTGATAACCTTCGTGACGATGTTGGTAGCATTGACATTGGGTTCCAATGGTGTTCATCAATTCAAGTGGCTTGAGAGGGAAGATTGACGTGAAAACTAGAAGGTATCTAGTTCCATTGCCGCGGACAAATCCAATGAGTTTCTTGGTAGGAATCACAAAATGGGAGTAAGTTAGTTAGGTTAGCGCATCATTACCACTCAATCTGTAAGTTGATTTTCATAGTGCATTTCTTTCTTGGCCGTTGAAGGCCATAGGATTTTTCTCGATTCCTGGGTATCGAAGTTTTTTCTTCATCATCAAAAAATTATGTCCTTTTGTTATTACTTATATTCACATATATTTCTTATGCTTATTATTATTGTTGGCATCTAGAAAAAAATATTCATTACGTGTATTGAATATTTAATTTTTTACCGTTTTTGCTATTATTGCATGGGGTCAAAATATTGTTGTATAATTTAGGGTGAAAAGTCATTTTTCAACTCGAATTCTTTGAAAGTTGAGACGTGGATCATAAGTGTTGAAATGGTGTTTGTGGTGGCGCAATATTTGGGGTGATAAGAGATATTATAGGATATCTGCGTGGGTGTTCTTTTATTGATAGGTACTCTTCCCGATGAGTTTTAGGAGCATGTTTCTTATGGTAGTTAGTTCAATCATAGGATTGAGAATTGTCCTTCCATGCATTGGATAGTGAAGGGGTTCAGCGTCTTGAATCGGGATTCTGAGGTGATGTCACTAGGTGTAAAGTGTCACCTGTTGTGATGGAGGGTAAGACTCTTGGGTTTGATATTGTAGCCCATCCATCGTTTGGCAATCTCGAATCTATATTTTCAATTATGTTCCCAAGTTATGTATAATTTGAGGATCTAGGCTTTACTTTTGTGGCATAGAAATCCATGATATTTTCTTAGGTCCTTAGATAAGATCGGTTAAGTTAATTTTATTTATTTTATGGTGCCAACCTTGATGTGACATAAGAATGACTTGGTTGCAGGTCACCAAGCTGATATGAATTAGGTTGGTAAGCATATTATATCTTGCAATCGAATTGTGTAATTTTGAGTATGAACCGGAGTTTGTTAAGGTATCAAGAAATTATTATTATTTTGTCTATAGGTCATGTTATGGGGATTCGTGCTAAGTCTATTTAATAACGAGACCACACACCTAGAAGTCATCTCGTGGTCAGTAAGAGGTCTGGCTACATAAGCTTTTGAGGATACTTCTTGAAGAAAAAGATTAGGTTGGTTGATCTCGTATGGGTAGATTGAGATTATCGATATCAACACTGATCTTTAAGGACCTCATAGTTGAATCGTTTGATCTTTTGTAAGGGCTTGATAATTTCTAAGATCGATTTGTACCCATAGCATTTTGATTGTGGAAAATTGAGAATTATTCATGTGGAAACCATCGAGAAAAGATGGGGTTGTTGCAAGTTTCAATGATGCTATTTCGGTTTGTAAATTCATTGGCATGTTTATGAATTGTTTGGGCTGGATCTTTTGGCCATAATTGAATTAGTATTGTAATGGCCTCATCGATAAACTCAACAAATCATAGGGAGTATGATCTTTGGTTGTGGGTTGTGTCATGGAATAAGAAGGCTATTAGCCGTGTATTCGGTTGAGGTCGGAGTGTGGGTTTTGATAAGGGAAAATGTTGTATCGGGTATGCGGCATTTTCAGTAGCACGATTGTGGTCTTGTAGAGATTTGAATGATAGTTAACCTAGTGAAGACAGAGTAATGTCACATGGGTGCACAGTTTCCTTGGGTTTAGTTGTGTTTGATAAGATATTCATTAGGTGTCCCTCGAGGTTCTGCAATGTTCACGGAGCCTAGACTTAGAAGTTGTTAGAGACATTTGTCTTATTGGCATATTCCGTGACCATATGTATCATTGTATTGATGTCGGGTTGTGGGTTGTCGGGTTAAAGTCCGTTCAGTCTGCCCTCCACACGATCGAGCCCGTCCAAAGTCCGCCCGCTCGCCTGGAGCCCGCTAGCTACTCGAGCGTATAAACCAGAATGGGGGCCGCTCGCTTCATGCTCGATATCCGCTCGAGCCAAAGAACCAAAAGGTAGCCCGCTCGAACCTCGCCCCTTGGCTGCTCGCCGTGCGCTCAAGCCCTGCTCGAGCGGTGGCCCAACGGGCAGATTTTTGAACGCGTTATTTGGCTCCTCTATAAATATTGTATTATGATTTTGAAACCCCAAGCACGCCATAAGCTCTCTGGACAGATTATTTTGAGCCCCCATTTGAGAAGAAAGCCTTTCATGCTCCATTAATCTTGCTTCTCTTGAGAAAACTCTATACTACAAGATTGATCTACATGCTATAGAAGTTTTCTTACCAACTTTCTTTCACCTTTGAAATATTACCTTTTACCATCATCGGAGACGTTGGTTCGTGAAGAAGGAGACTCATTCGTGATTGGCAATTCAAGTGGCACGAGAGGGAAGAGTGGCTTGAAGACCGGAAGGTGTCCGGTTGTTGCATGGGCAAATCCAAGGAGTTCCTTGGTAGGGATCACGTGTCGGGAGTAAGTCGGCTAGGTTAGCGCGTCGTTACCACCCGGGCTATAAGTTGATTTTCATAGTGCATTGCTTCCCTGGCCGTTGAAGCCCGGAGTGTTTTTCTCGATACCGTGGGTATCGAATTTTCACTTCGTCACCAAAAATTGAGTCTTTATCTCTATTGCTTCTCATGACTATATTGTGCATGATTGTTAGTCTCGTATGCATCTAGTGTTAAATATCTTTTACATGTATTAGATATTTATTATTTATTGTTGTTTCCGCTATAATTTTTCCGGGGTCGAAACACGTTAGCACAAAAATGTGCTTTTTCAGAAGTTTTCGGCATCCGTCAAAAGTAAGGTATGTGCGAATAACCTTCTAGGTTTGAATGATAATTGTCGGCCGTGTCATTTGGGTTGATCCCTGATAGATCAAGTGTATTATAGTGACACGTGTTGCCTTGAGAAAAAAAATTAGAATTATGCCTTTCCTGCATCATTTGTGGGTGGTTACCCTCTTAATAAGTGGGGGATAAACCCATGATCGGAATTACTCCAACCGTGATTTGAAGATAGTAATTAGGGCCGTTGCTTCGAGGATTTATATGTTTGCTCATTAATGTAGTTACTGTTTAGCTAATCATAGAGGTTTGTGTAGCCATATCATGCAGAGGATATGATATTGAACTAGTGTAAATGGATAACCTATTTAAAACATGATAAGTCTTTGTGATCTTGCTTTGGGGTTATTAAAACGGTAAGGATTTTGGGGATCAAAATAATTATGCTTGGGTAGTGCATGCGGGTCAAATATGTTGACTCATTGGTATACCCACGGGATAATAAGTTTGTTGTGTAATTAGATTTCAAGGCCTAGGTGGTGATTTGAGGCTGTGCCGAATTTTTCCGGGTGATTATCCCAATTGCGATTTCTAAGTTAATCATGATTTGAGAAGTAAGATCTTGCCTCGGTTGTGTTGATATCTTTGAAATTTTCTTGGTTCTATAATTGTTGTGGCCTAGAGGTTTGATGTGAGTCATTGAACAAGGTTTGCAATTGATTTTAATATACAAGTATATGGTCAATCAGAGTGGTGCAGCAGTAGTATGCGATCCACGACTTGGGAATTTTGGAGTAGGATTGAGGATCTAAGTGATTATCCATTTTTAAGGCTTAGGATGATCTAAAGTAGGAATTCATAAGTTGCTCGAGGTTTCGAATATTATCGAGGAAACAGCTAGTAATTTTAGTGCCTGCAATTTGGTGGACTATTATGAAATCTTCCATGTACCGATAATTGAGGAGGTAGGCGAATCTGGAAGGATTATTCCCTATTCTTAAGTTTTAAAATTCATTAAATTTTGAGGATCAAATTTTTATAGATGGGGAAGAATTTAATATACCGAATATTTCTATTCAATTAAATTGAATTTATTTATTTTTAGGTAACTTGGGATGTGATAAAAATTAATTTAATATTATAAAAATTTTGGAGAATATTTGGAATTGTTGGGATGGCGCCTAAGGTACACCCGTTCAATCCCCCGAGTATCAATATAAATTTTAGAATTAAAAGAAATAATAATAATAATAATAATAATAATAATAATAATAATAATAATAATAATAATAATAATGGAAGCAAAAAGGAGAAAACGAGAGAAGTGTTCGGGGAGAGAGAGAGTGCAGCATGAGGGTTAGGGTTTTCGCCGTTGAGTGGGCGGTGGAGGGCTTAGCTGGCGGCAGCGACGATCGCAGTGGACGGTGGGAGCAACGGTAGCTCGCAGGAAAGTTTGTACGCGACATGAGAGGCGGAGCAGCGGTGGCTGCGCGCACAAAGAGCCACATAGGAGGGAGAACCGTACGATGGAGAAGAGGAGAAAATGAAGGCTTTCGGGCCCGATTCTGAGCTCGAGCTAGTTAAAAAAAGATAAATCGGTCGAGGTAAGTATATCCATACCCTTCTCTTCTGTTCTTGTTAATTTTCGTTCAATCCCCTTTAGGTATTATTGTCCCAATGTCCAACCCATACATATATATGTAATACCCATAGCTTAATTATACATATATGTGAATTTCTTATCCAATTGCTTAGTTTTCATCTGATTCCTACAACCCGAAATCCCTAACCACGCGTGGTACTGTTCACCCCCGCCCGAACCTATTTACCCATGAAATTATTTGGGACTTTTTCTTAAATTGGAACTAGATTATCATTATGGATAATCTATGTATGCTAATTTATCAATTGGGTATTTGATTTAGTGGTATTATATAAAAATCCATTCGTCGGAACCCTAGGATGCGTTCAGACCACGTTTGATTAATTAATTTAAGTTTAATGCATAATTTAGTCTTAATTATGAGTTACCCATGTCTTGATTATGAACATATATCGGTTGGGTGATCAAATTCTAAGGTTTGACCCATTTTTGCATCCGCGAGCCCTAACCGGCACCCCGACACTGTTCATCAAAAATTATTTGGGGCTTTCGCATAATTTTATCTTGTTCAATTGATGTTTAATCATATGTAATTATATAAGCTCAAATGCTCATTCTGGAAATATTAATTTAAAGCTTTGTGAATGAATTATCATCTGGAAGTTCTAAAATTACGTTTGGCTAATATGTTAAGAATTCCTAATTGTTCCAAAGTGTTTTATTGAATCATGCATATGGGTAAAGTCATGCAAAAACTTAAACCCTCAAGAATAGATAATCTGTGACTATATATAAGAATTAAACATGATATGCAAGAATATGGAGGGAATGCCACAATTGGTAATGTGTATAATCCGTTCTCCTAGTGTAAGAATTATGTGAACGAAATTTGGTGGACTTTTTCTCAAAGATTAAGAAACCATGAAACCTGGATCATAAATTTATGTTGGAGGGTAGTATCCCATGGCCTGCCATTGACATTATAGTGGAAGCTAAAGGATAACTCTTGCCACATATCCTGGCCGCATCTTAGAGTGAATGATATTCTTAGTAAGTTTTAGGACACTACTATGAAAGAATAAGGACTGTCTATGGACTGTGGGAGGTTAGGGTAGCATTTTATTGGCCCTATATACCGGGTGATAGGTATACCGCTATGCCATATCATATTCTGCCTATCTATACGCAATATATGTGAATGACCCCCCTCTGAGTCGATAATAAGAATTTACGGCCTTAGATCATGTAGAGTATCATGATCCTTTCCTTATTTTTTTGCATCATTAGTTGATACGGTCTACTAGCTCTTGCCTGCAAATATAAGTAGTAACACATAATTTATATCTCAAAAGAAGAAGAATAAAACGTGAAAAGTTAATTGTGTCCCACAATTATAATTAATCATGTCTTACGTTTAAGCATCCCATTTATGCTCATAAATTCCCTTCCCGCTTTATCCTGCTTATATTGCTTACTGTCTTGATTATTATACACTTGTTAGGTTTTTAGCTCACTCTTGCTGCTTTCTTATCTCCAGATTAGTACAGACTTATACCCGATCGGGCGGGGTAGAGGATTAGAAGTTGGAGAGGCTTGAAGTTTTAGAGGATAGTTTAAAGATTTAGTTTTGTGATTTTATATCTTCGCGGCCTTTTGTATTATTTTAATAATCATGTTTAATAGCAATAATGATATTGTATATGTAGTTAGCTTCTGCTGTATTTATTGGATTAGTTACTTTCACAGGTTTATATGGTTTAATTATGTAGTTAGTGGTATTTTATCTGAGCTAACATTATACCCGGAGTTATGATGTCGGTTCCACATATTGTTGACTGTGGCTATGGATCCTATATAGTTGTTGTGTTTGTCTGGATGCTAGGATTTGTATCGAATGGGCTTTCTGATTATGTCGAAGTTGTTTTGGATTGATTATTATTGTTATATAGGATATTTAACAAGTTTTGTATTTATTTGACAGCCGTATTACTAACGAAATTTTGCCGAATTTTTGATAGAAAATGCAATCTGTCACATAGAGATACCCGAATTATCCTGGGATCAGCCTATCTCACTCACCTGATGTGTTTGATTGTGTGTTTACTTTCTTGCAAACTTTTTTATATATAGTTACAAACTCCACCTATATAGTCAATATAAATATTTTACTTTGAGGAGTATAAATGAAACATTAAACATGATAAAAGGTGCAGTCTTTTGTCATAAATCCATCATCAATACTCCCTAATTTCCGTGGTACCATAATTGTGTTGTATTCTTCCAAACATCATCAATTTATAACACTTTTCTATAATCAAATGGGAAACTGACTTTCATTTATTTGTTTATTAAATTTATTTTGGTAAATAACCTTTATTATTATGTCTTTAAATTACAGCATTTCAGGGGCTAGATACAAGTTATTTTTCCTTGAGACAAATTAAAGCTGCAACAGATGATTTCAGCCCCATAAATAAGATTGGTGAAGGCGGTTTGGGCCTGTGTACAAGGTAATCGTGGATGACATTTGCACACATAAGCACAACAATATGTTTTTTTTTTTCATGTGTATAAAATGAAATGTTACTAGTACTTAAAATATTGACTAATATATATCACTATTGCTCCTCAATATCATAGCAAAATAATGATATGTTATTATATCAACGGTACATTGACTATTATTTCACTGTCGGATTATGATTTTGTTTTACTTAGGTTATATCCGATATAGATCCCAATATTTGCATTCATGCCATTTACCCTATCTAATAAGATATTCTCATTTTTTTTCTTTAAGAATGATGATTTTTTCCTATTATCAACTTCTCTTGATTTTAGGGTGTACTAGCAGATGGTAAAACAATTGCGATCAAACAGCTCTCGTCCAAATCAAAGCAAGGGAACCGTGAATTTGTCAATGAAATAGGCATGATCTCTGCATTACAACACCCAAATCTAGTAAAACTTCATGGGTGTTGCATTGAAGGAAAAGAATTGTTGTTGGTATATGAATACATGGAAAACAATAGCCTTGCTCGCGCTCTCTTTGGTAAGTGCCTCTCAACACTTACACAATTATAGCATAATAAACAATGGAGAGTTACAGTTTTGGTCTTTACTCTTATAAACCATCACCTTTTATAGACAAAAAAACCGATTTAATTATCAATATGCCATTTTTCATCAATTCTATGAAAATTAAATCTTTTTAATCAATATTATATACATATTTATCTCTATCTTTTCAACAAAGGATATGACAATTTCTCTTAGATTTTTCAATCTAAGCAAAAGATAATATGCCTTAATATTATTGATCATTTTTTGATTCAAGAAATCGTCCTATCTCAATCGAAAAAGAAAATATGTTTTGAGAATAAAATCGAGTTCACTTCCATACTGCTCTTTTATTGCTTTTTCTTTTTCATTTTTTTCAAATATGATCCCATATAATTTTGTCCAATGTCATTTTATTCCTTTGATAGAATGAATTTATGTTTCCTTTGGGTTATCTGATACATGATTCCATTTACCTATGTTTTTTTTTCTTCTTTAATACAATTCTCTAATTCAAGAGATTTTATTCAGATGTTTTTCCTCTTCTCCTTTTCTTTTTCTTTCTTTGTTCATTCATTTCAAATGCACCTAACTTTGTAGGCCGTGAGCTTAGTTGGTTAAACTTGGATTGGCCTACACGAAAAAGAATATGCTTGGGCATAGCAAGGGGCTTGGCTTATCTTCATGAGAAGTCAAGGCTCAAGATTGTTCATAGGGATATAAAGGCAACTAATATTCTGCTTGATAAGGATTTGAATGCTAAAATATCCGACTTTGGTTTAGCAAAGCTTGATGAAGATGAAAACACTCATATTAGCACAAGAATAGCTGGAACAGTGTGAGTTTTTTCAATTCTTTTCCTGAATACTTTTTGAGTTTAGCATTTTTTTTCTTGCTTCATATGTCTATTCATTTGTTCCCATCTTTCCAGTAACTAGGTAAGAATGAACATAAACAGCAGACACGGACATTTTATGACATGATACCAACATGATAACACATTAATTTTCTAAAAATGAGGTGACAACACCTAAGGAATATACTAACTACTAAAGTATGTAGTTTGTTTAAAGATATCAAGAATATTACTAACCAATAATACTATTATACCCAAAAAATATGGATGAAAATAATAGGTTTTGAAATCTATATCAATCATGATCATATAGATATCAAATAATATTTATCAATATCTAAAAAACTCTAAAAATCTAAAATCGATAATGGTATATTAGTCGATATATTGGCCAATTTTTAATTGTATTGGCCAATTTATTTAATATCGGTATATATAATGTGATATATTGCTGAATAGGTAACTAATTATAATATTATTGTTATATAAAAAAATATTGGTATTAAGGGCTTGATATCGATACATATAGGCAAAAATTTACAATATCAATCGATATTTTTATATGTAGAAATATATTTTTCTTATTTCATCATCAAAAAAATTTTTAAGAATCCACATGCTAGTGAATAAATATAAATGAATTACTTTATAGCACACGTCATACAATGCAAAAAAAAAAAAAGTAACAGGATATTAGATTTTTAATTATATTTAAATTACCGAATAGATCTAATTTCTTTTTAGTTTATGTTTATTTCATTGATTTTTTAAAAATTTAAAAAATAGCCCTATGCTTTTTGAATGTCTCAAAGGGCATTGGATCAAAAAGAAAGTTAATAAAATATTTTAACATATATCAAGAATCATCACACTAGCCCTAGAAAAGTGTCAACGCTTTTTAGCCAGACCCACATATTTTCACCAACCAAAGTGATGAATGCATCAGTCAGTGGGCTTAGCCAGAGAATAGGGCTATATCCATCCCTTGAAAGCTTCACTGGAGAGTGATTTGGTATAATAGGGACAAATTATAGCATAAGATCCTCTCACATCATGGGTATAATAACAATAAGTTATCATTGTTAGGATTAGGGACATAATTGAAAATATTGATATAAGTTATAATTATATCATTATCAAATATATTGGATAATACAAATCAATATTGAATATATTAATAAAAAAATTTCTAAATATCACAAGTTTATGAGGTTATATCAATCGATATATCGAGTATATCAAATAATATATTTGCCAAATATTGATTGTAACAATCAATATAAAAAAATATTGTGATAGTGTTATGGTATTAGAAAATATTAGTATCAAGAAACCGTAATACTAATACATATCGGCTAATATTTTTATCAATTAATAGGGAATCATCAAGGAGAGAGCCAATACCTTATCGCCTATGTGAACATGGCTAACATGTGTAGGTGTGGACATTTGTAAGGTATACTAATGTGTTTTGGACACCATTTTAAACCTAAAAGCCCAAACTAATGGATAATGGACAAGCACACATTTATAAGACACTACAACTTCTAATATTCTAAAATAATTTATTGACTCACACATATTCGTAGCAATCTTCTCCTCATACATGAGTTCATCCACATTAAGCATTCCTCTTTGAATGCAAATCTCGTAGTATTTCATCCAACAACAATGTTAACATCCAATACTGCTACGCTGGTGGAATCTAGGTATACAACCCCTATAAAAGTTAGTTGCACATATGATTATAGAACTAAACCTTGGGTGCACAACCCTCTTAATAGAAAGACTTTAGTACCAACGTGTCTCTAATATCGATTGTTAGGATTATGAGAACTTTAATTGTAGGAATCAATATTTTGTTTGTGAATATGTATGGATGGCAAGTATGTGTATCTATATGAATGCTTATAAAGTTAATTATTATATGTTAAGACCATCTTTAATCTGAAAGCCTGAACTAATAAGTATGGTCAATACACACTTATAAGCTACTAAAACTTCTCCTAAATCTTTCATGTGAGACATTTAATTTATAAACTCACATATATTTTAAACAATTTCAAGGGTGTTGTATCTCTAGCACAATCAAAGAGTTTGACAGTAAGGACATCATTTTGATATCCATGTGATCTTATGATTTCTTAATAAATGCTTGTGTAGATTTGATCATTTTATCTGAGAGCTATTACTCATACTCCCTTTGTACACAATTTATATAGAGACGTGACATTCCCACATTAATCTATTAGCAAAAACAAGTAGAAAAATAACAATTTTTTTCCTTATTTTCACACATTTTCGATAATCTAGTAGTATAATAAAGGTAAAAGTATTATTTTTTATTTCATTATTATGCATTCTAACATCTATTTTTTTTTTCTTTTTCTTCATATTGGATTTGCTCAGAGGATATATGGCTCCTGAGTATGCAATGAGAGGCTACCTGACCGACAAAGCAGATGTTTACAGCTTTGGAGTAGTTATACTTGAGATTGTTAGAGGAAAAAGCAACACAAATTACAAGCCAAAGGGAGAGTTTGTCTATCTCCTTGATTGGGTAATAATCATCTGCTTGAATTTCTTCCTCTTCTTGCTAAAAATTTTCTATAACTTTAAATCATAGTTGAAAATATTTGTATCACCTGCGGTTATAATAAACATTTGATAAAAAAAAATGTAAGTGTAAAAAATATAAATTGAAGGTTTTAGGAGTTTTTGCACGATGTGGGTAAATGTTTTAGGTTGAATAGAAGAGCTGGTAGAATGAATTAGTGAATAGAATTGAAAAAATAAAATAATTAATAATAGAATTGATAATTTTTTCAAATAATAATTGTAGCCAAAGCTTTGGCATTGGAGTCTAAACTTTAGAGACACTTATTTGACATACTAAAAACACTTCTCTAGCAAAACATATATTTGGTGATATAAAATAGAGTGATATCAGCGGACCACTCTTTAGCCATTCTTTAAATATCTTCAGAGATGTGGTATATCATCCATATATGCATACTAATGGGCTCACATATCAAAGTTGGGTTCTAACTAGTTGCAGGCTAGGCCGCATGTCAAAAACCTATCTGCAATACTTGGCTGGGCTAAGTTTAGGCTGAGTTGAAATCATTCCCCATGTCTTCCCATCCCAAAAACTTATCAAATTAAGACCTTGAGGCTTAGCCAAGAAGAGAGTTTCCAACTTAAGGAAGGTAGCCTAGAGGAGATATATTGTGATTCGATTTATGTTGTGCTTATGTATGTATTTATGTGTAAATTATGCTGGGCCAATTGTTTTACTTCAATGTTTCGACCATTTTCGACCATAAGTAAGAAATATTTTTAACCTTACTGGCTATTGAAACTCAGCCCAAATGGAATGGATTAGTCGGTCAACCCGATTTTAGTCAGGTCTATATATAAAATTCGATGGATGGATGGGCACTAAATCACCCGATAGTGCTTAAAAATCATCGTCGAAACATTACTAATTAGTATAACTTGTTGAACTCTATGATTTTTTTTTCATTCTTGTGTTTCATACTATTGAAAGCCAAACTTGAGATTCAATATTTACACATTATTGGACCATACAAAATAATGTTTTTCTTTATCTTATGAAAAATGAAGGCCTACGTCCTACAAGAGCAAGGGAATCTTCTAGAGCTCGTGGATCCAAGCCTTGATTCAAACTTTCCCAAGGATGAGGCACTAAGGCTACTAAACTTGGCTCTATTATGTGCCAATCCGTCTCCCACACTTAGGCCAATCATGTCTTCAGTAGTAAGCATGATCGAAGGCCAAATTCAAGTTCAAGCACCGATCATCAACCAAATAGGAATGCAAGAGGACAATATACAGTTCAGAGCATTCGAGAGGTTGTCTCATAAAAGCAAATCTATTGAGTCAACCACCTCAAAGCATAGTCAAGTTCAAACGAGTATATCGGTAGATGGATCGTTGATGAACTTGTCAATGTCAAATCACAGTAAGAATGAGGAGGTTCAAGATGGCTTGCCCTCGAGCAAGCTGCTTTCTGAGATTGAACAATTTGATGTTAATTTAGATTAACAAGAGGAAGAGTTTGGAGTTTGTAGGCGTTCTGTTTTAAAGATTATTCTAAATATTTAACGTTATCATAACAATAATACTGCATGGTTACTTTTTACATATTTATTTTAATATAACGTCTTATTTATCAGTTTATCTATTATTATATAGTCTTGTTAGTATTAATAGATAGATAAGATACAATAGAACCCCGATGGTGCTCCCTAATATTTCTCAAGGGTCAATATTGTTGTTTATATTGTCAAAATGCGTATAATATTCAAGAGTTTCAGATATAAGAATATTAAAATAGATGAATAGAGTTATACCAAAAGATAAAATAATAAATTATAATATCCATAAAAATTTAAAATTTATATTTATAAAAGATAAAAAAATGATGTTTATGGTGATTTGTATCTAAAAATACAGGCAAATTATGAAGGATTGAAAATCGTGCATTGTGTGGGTCCCTATCTCTTTACCATAGGTGGAGAACTTATTTTTTAATGTAAATATCAAACTTTTTACATTTGAGTTCATTTTTGTGCTTTTCGCAATGGATGGATATACTAAATCCTTGTTTATTATTATTATTATTTGTCTATTCATTATTAAAATATTATTAAAAGTGTAATGATCAATGCCGTTATCTCTTATTTAAATCCATATATATATTTATTTAATATTTTCTATAATAAAAAAATTAAAAATAAAAAATATGATGAATTATTTTTTGTGCCAAAAAAGGTGGCATTATATTAAAAAGTTTACCTTAAATATTTTTACATGTAAATTATATAACTAAATGGCATAAATTATAAATCCTGAAAAAGTAAAAGAATTAAACTTTTTTTTAATAATATAAAAATAAGAGTACAGCGTAGTTACCTAAAAAAATAAATAAAAAATATAAAAATAAAAAAATAAAAAATTAGAAAAATAAATGGGTATTTTAGTGTTATATGAAAAACCCATTGTCCTGAAACAAATATTTAAATCTTTTTTTGAAATTAAAGGAGATTCTGGCTATCGGAAGTATTGACGAGACCACTCATGATACGATATAATTTGTGATGAATAATATTAGACCATATATAATATAATTTAACATTTTAAATCGTATCAGGCTACACAATAAGCAATTTGTGACACGATTAGGTTGTGTCAAGTAGGCTCGTAATTTTTTTTTATATCCAAACGATCATGTAGCTGTTTAAAGAACGAAGGGAGAGGGGAACTGGGGATAGGCCGTGTTATGCCAGCTTGTGGCATGGCACAACTGGCTTAGCACAGTATGGGCCATGTGTCGTGTTGGGTTGATATAAAAAAGTCCTATATCGTACTGACATGACACATTTTACACCTAGTGATATGAATAAATGGGATGTACTGACCTAATATGACTTATTTAACGCCATTAGTTAAAGACCAACTTTGATCGACTAAGGGGCTAAGATTTAACCATAATTGACTCGGACCAACTTGATATTTTTTGGCTCACTTTGAACCTAATGAGTCCTAAATTATAATAGATTGAATCAAGTTAGTCAATTGATTATTTGAAAGTCAAACTAAAAGTGTTTACAGTTTAAATAACCAAATCAAGAACTATATTTTGAATTAATCCGATCAAACCAGTTTGACAAAACTAGAACTATAATCGAATAAATTTGATCAGTTATTCTATCAAATGGTCAACCTATTGACCAGTTCAATTATATCAATTAACCAATTTTTCAACGTCATAACATTTTCATCAAAACTATAAAAATATAATATATAAATCCATAATATAAAATACTAACATATTATCTTAATATATATTGTAACTTTAAATAATAATTTAACAACCGAGTATTGAAAAGTGATTTTTGAAAATAAGTTATTATGTGATTTTTCTCCCGAAAGCATTTTTTGGTTTTTTTTTTTTTTTTTGATGTTACGAATTAAAACTTGTTTAAAAAACCAACAACAATTTGTAGAGAATTTCAGTCAGCGATGTAGGAAGCTTTTAGGAAAATCCAGTTTGTTGTTATTTTCTAGAAATTGTTTCAAATCTGTGCCAATCAGGCTCTAAAGCTCTTAAATGGAAATTAACTTGTGTTCGATCCATATGTGAGCACTGGGTTGTATTAATTATTCTGCTAGCGACAGGATTGTTGATTATTGGCTTAAATTTGGTTATTTGGCCTTGTTGATTTCATACTCAACATCTAAAGTGCGGGAGTTGATAAGATTGGAATTCAAATTAGAGACATTGGAGGATTTGAACTTGTAATAATTAGCTTCCTGGCTTAAGTAAGAGTGGTAAACAACTATCTTTTAAGATTATCGAAGGCAAACTATTGAAACATATTTTAAATGGGAATGAGATTGAAGACTTTCAATCAAGGGAATGGACATTGAATTGCCGAGACAAACAATCTGAACATATTGAATTTGGATGAATGTGTGCAGAGATAGATATTTATAAAGTGTCATTGTGTGTCAATACACTGTAAAGACAAACAATGAGATGCTATAAATATTAATGCCCCTCATAACTGCCCATGCATTGCATCAAGGGTCACTAGCCCAAACGGCATTCCTCACTATAAATATAGTCTTATCCCCATGGAAGGAGGAGAGCTTTCTAATGAAAATCACCATGTTGAATAAGACAAGCAAATAAGGTAATACACTTCCAAAGTCACTCTTTTATATGCAGCGAGGTGTACTACTTCCAAAGCAACTCTCCTCTACAAAGTGCTCCACTAGGCTATGCTCTCCCATTCAAGCAAGTCCAATGGACCATTTTCCCGAACAGATATTTAATCCCCATCCATTTGCATCCACATTTGTTTTTCCTATCTTTCTCTCATGAATAGAAAGATTACTAACTTAAATATCAAAAGATATATCAAAAAGTAAGTCTTATATTTCTATTACATCTTGTTCGTTTTATTATAGAATATAAGATCCAAATTCAGAAACATGAAAATCAAACCTTTTTCAATTAGACTTTCGAAAAAGACATCTAATTCGTTTGACAATCTAAATCTAGAGATGTATCAATATCATTTTGCAAGCATATTATACATAATCCAAACTAATGTTCAATATATACCGAAATCGGTAATTTGCATAATCATTCCAAAATTCATATTTTTTTTACAAAACTTGTCAATGATCGGTAATACTTTGGATTTACTAATAATGGGTGAATATTCGAGGATAGGTTATAATTATTTCGATATAATTAAAAGTCATATGCTCCTATTCAAGATCGGTAAATAGGCCTTATATATATATAATTCTATGGGTTATAGATGTGGTACAACCCTGAACTAAAAGTAGATAATAAATAACTCCATAGTAATGAATCAAATTATTTTCTTGACCATAAATGAACAAACATGAATTTGAATATTCAATATCGGGTTGGACAGGGACAAAAATAAAACCACTAATAATAATCATGACTCACCACAATCAGAGTTTCAATCAAAACTTTCTATCCAATCTCTAAAATACTAAAAAATAACCAACTACACAAACTTGAGGAAACGATCTTGCAATATTGTGTAATCACAACATTAAGTTTGTATGAATTATACAATACCACAATCCTAATAGGAAGTTACAACTTGAAATAAACTTTGAAATAATACAATATACTATCAATAAAATCATATTGTTCCATGAATATTTGAAATATAAATATAAATCCCAAAAAATCTAAATATAATAAAATATAAATAAAATCTTTTGATTATCTTTGTTCAAATTCCGATAAGTCAATTAGCCATCTAATCTGGAAGGAGTTAAAAATCATAAAAACCATGAACCTTAAGTATAACAAGTGACGTACAAAATTATCAAACACAAAAATCTGATAGAGTCTTGATTATAAATTATCTCGGGCCTAATACAAAATCTATAATTATCTTTTCTTATATACATAAATCCACACAATCATAAAAATCACTAAAAACCACAACATTTATGTGGCACCAATATCAAGCGACACTAGGATCGAACAAAGAGATGCTACTAACACAAAGAGTCTCTTCACAAACATGCGGAAGCAATCCAAAAATCCAAAACACCATATTCTAATAAACATTTCTTATGCTGAATACAAACAAAAGAATAAAACATAAAAATAAAATCTTCTTCATTTTCAATAGAATTATCAACTAAATCAAAAATATAAAATATAAATCCCTAAAGTACAAAACAAATTATCCCGGAGCTCACATCGATGTCAATCCTTTACTCATTCTCGGTAGAATTCATGCCGATCATTTGAAAGGGGTAACAAAATAGTAGGAGTGAGCCAAAACTTGGCAAAACACATTATAACAAAGAACATACAAATTTTATTTTAAAAATATAATAATGCCATAATTCAAAATATATACATATGAATGATTTAAATAATGAATCCCCAAAAGTATGCTTTTATGATTTGGCCACATTCTCTAAAAATCAAAATAACCACATATCACTTGTTTATACACGAAATCGGGGCCAAATACTTCAATAAACATGCACAACCACGAAATCTAACCGATTAATCGAAGGAAACATGCTTCATTTACATTAAACATGCTTTAACATCATTTTCGTCCATTTTGAAACAAGATAAACGGTAAAAACGAAAATAAAACGTCCGAGGTACACTTGCCTTATCGCGAGCTTTCACCTTAATAACAAGCTCGGGGGTTGGATTCGAGCTCCGGGCCCGTTCTCCTTCTTCTCTCTTCGGTCGTGCCCCTTCTCTCTCTCCTCAAACCCTAGACAGATGCGAAAATAACACGAGGAGGAGCAGGTCGCGCTTTTATACACAGCGCTGGCCGCTCGCGCCCCATCGAGCGGGCGAGCGGGTAGTGAATAATATATATATTTATTCATGTATTTTATAGGTCGAGATCATTTAATGTGTGCTGGCGAGAGGCCAGTGAGTTGTGGTGTGTGCTTTTGTGAGCAACCACTTTGTGAGGGTGAGAGAAACAGCCCAGAGAGAGAAAGTTGTCTGTTTTGCCGATTGTTTCACTTTAGTTTGAGCTTGTGCAGCGCCACTTGTAAACAACTTTGATTTTTGGGCATTTTCCATTTTTCACTTTTAACCTCCACTTTTTCACTACATGCATAGCCTATTTCTCTCTAATTACCTTAATCACATCTAGTTATTATATTTTCGATTTCGGGTCCTCACAATTATTGGCTTAAATTTGGTTATTTGGCCTTGTTGATTTCATACTCAACATCTAGAGTGCGGGAGTTGATAAGATTGGAATTCAAATTAGAGACATTGGAGGATTTGAACTTGTAATAATTAGCTTCCCTGGCTTAAGTAAGAGTGGTAAACAACTATCTTTTAAGATTATCGAAGGCAAACTATTGAAACATATTTTAAATGGGAATGAGATTGAAGACTTTCAATCAAGGGAATGGACGCATTGAATTGCCGAGACAAACAACTGAACATATTGAATTTGGATGAATGTGTGTAGAGATAGATATTTATAAAGTGTCATTGTGTGTCAATACACTGTAAAGACAAACAACTACTACTCGGCTATAAATATTAATGCCCCTCATAACTGCCCATACATTGCATCAAGGGTCAGCTAGCCCAAACGGCATTCCTCACTATAAATATAGTATTATCCCCATGGAAGGAGGAGAGGCTTTGAATGACAATTCAGACAGATGAATATTCAGACAAGCAAATAAGGTAATACACTTCCAAAGTCACTCTTTCATACGAGTGTACTACTTCCAAAGCAACTCTCCTTTATGAGTGCAACACTTTCAAAACTGCTCTCCCATTCAAGCAAATCCAATGGACCATAGTCCTCGAACAGATATTTAATCCCCATCCATTTGCATCCACATTTATTTTTTCCTATCTTTCTCTCATGAATAGAAAGATTACTAACTTAAATATCAAAAGATATATCAAAAAGTAAGTCTTATATTTCTATTACATCTTGTTCGTTTATTATAGAATATAAGATCCAAATTCAGAGTAATGAAGACCAAACCTATTTTTCAATTAGACACCCGAAAAAGACAGCTCTCTAATTCATTTGACAATCTAAATCTAGAGATGTATCAATATCATTTTGCAAATATATTATACATAATCCAAACTAATGTTCAATATATACCGAACTGTGTAATTTGCATAATCATTCCAAAATTCATATTTTTTCTGTCAAGCTTGTCAATGATCGGTAATACTTTTACTAATAATGGGCGAATATTAAAATTTAGGTTATAATTATTTCGATATAATTAAAAGTCATATGCTCCTATTCAAGATCTGTAAATAGGCCTTATATATATATAATTCTATGGGTTATAGATGTGGTACAACCCTGAACTAAAAGTAGATAATAAATAACGATAGTAATGAATCTGTAAATTATTTTCTTGACCATAAATGAACAAACATGAATTTGAATATTCAATATCGGGTTGGACCTGACAAAAATAAAACCACTAATAATAATCATGACACACCACAATGGAGACGTGATCAATCAAAACTATCTATCCAATCTCTAAAATACTAAAAATAACCAACTACACAAACTTGAGGAAAATGATCTTGCAATATTGTGTAATCACAACATTAAGTTTGTATGAATTATACAATACCACAATCCTAATATCTCGTCAACTTGAAATAAACCTTTGAAATAATACAATATACTATCAATAATATATATATTGTTCCATGAATATTTGAAATATAAATATAAATCCCAATAAAAATCTAAATATAATAAAATATAAATAAAATCTTTTGATTATCTTTGTTCAAATTTCCTATAAGTCTTCGAGCCATCTAATCCAGAAGGAGTTATAAACATAACAAACCATGAACCTTAAGTATAACAAGTGTGACGTACCATATTATCGACCAAAAATCTGATAGAGTCTTGATTATAATACGTTCGTCGACCTAATACAAAATCTATAATTATCTTGTGTAATATACATAAATCCACACAATCATAAACATAGGATCCAAAAATTGCCACAACATATATGTGGCACCAATATCAAGACTTCGGACACTAGGATCGAACAAAGAGATGCTACTAAGCCTCAGAGTACTCTTCACAAACATGCGGAAGCAATCCAAAAATCCAAAACACCATATTCTAACTAAGCATTTCACTACTGCTGAATACAAACAAAAGAATAAAACATAAAAATATACAATCTTCCTGTTACCAATAGAATTATCAACTAAATCAAAAATATAAAATATAAATCTCCTAAAGTACAAAATGCAGAATCCCCGGGCTCTAAGCTAGGTTCTGATCCTTTACTCATTCTCGTCAGGTAGGAATTCATGCTGATCATTTGAGGGGGGTAACAAAATAGTAGGAGTGAGCCAAAACTTGGCAAAACACATTATAACAAAGAACATACAAATTTTATTTTCAAAATATAATAATGCGCATAGGAAAAAAATAGAGGCATATGAATGATCATACATAATGAATATAAAAGTATGCTTTTATGATGTTTTCCAAGTTTCTTCAATTCTTTTCTTTTTTATTTCTTAATCATTAAATCGTACTAAAAATTTATTTTGTTGGGGACCAGGGCCAATAGGCTTTACTGACTAAATGAGCAGTTGGTCATAGTTTGGATTATATTTGCTTCTACATAATCAAAAGCCATCTCCTCCTATTCAAGACTCACATGCGAGCCATCTACATACAATCCCTATAGATGGGGCCAATAGCCGCACGCAACACCAAAATAAACGACCTTCTATTATCATATAGTAAGGCATGCCAAAATATAATACGTGCTGAACAATCATTGGTCCAAGTTTTTAATTTCTTATTTCCTTAGGAAATTCTATTCCTAAGCATAAAATTTTTTGTTCCCACTCTAACGGAGAGTAGTTCGTCAGTTTATCACTTAATCGTAGAATATCCCTCAATAATTTCTTTTTTCATAAGGATATTAAGATACATCTTTCCATATTCCTCGTGAACTTAAATTCTCACGTGTTCATAATTTCATACATAAATCATTTGGAGCTTCAAAGAGTGAAGAAATTCATAGCACATTAAGCCAAGTATAATTTTAGAGCTCCTGAATAATAAATTCCTTCACAAATAGTCCATAACATAATTTCAGAATTTATAAAATTAGCATATCCATAATATATGTAATTAAATGCAAATCAATAACGTTCATAAGTCGGGATTTGATTTTTTAAGTCCATTTTATGCATAAGTTTCGAAAAAATTGGTAGGAAAGGCGCGAGTTAGGGTCTCGGTATGCCTAAGTTGCACAATATGTGGGAACTCGAATACCTAATCGGTAAATTTTCTTACTAAAGTCATGTGTTTCAATTATTTAGAGCCAAACCATACATAAAATCTGAAATAAACGGTTAAAAATAGTCCAGGTGTGGGGTTTGGATTTTTGGGTAGGAAATACTGTTCAAATCTTACAAATCTGTATAAAATCAAAGTATTGACTTATTTAGGTCATAGGTAATACAAAATACAAGATTAATCCGGTATCAAAATAAGAATATCCAAAGAAAAACGAAACAAAAGTACAAATAAACGAGAGAAAAGGATATGAATGCACTTATCTCGATCTGATTTATCACCTTTCTAACTAGTTCTAGCCCGGGATCGGACCCCGGGACCTCAAATTCTTCTTCCTCTCTCTTCTCCTTGCACGGTCTCTCTCTCCCTTTCGTGCGTGGAGGCCAAAAAATGGCGAATTGGGCCTGTTTCAACCCTTTAATATAGCAATGTCTCCAGTGCCCACCCCTGATGCTCAAGCACCTGGAGAGCGCTGGCCCACTGCCTCGGGCGCTTGTGGTGCTGCATGAGGTGCTCGGCAAGCTTCCCTCACCGACACCTCCCATGATCCTGAAATTTAATTTTTTTACATGAATTAAGCCCAATCCTAATTATATTATCTCAATCATCCTTTAATTATTATATTTTAGATTTTTGAAACCTCACAACAAGTATCGATATATAATAAAAAAATATGAGTTTATAAATTAGAATGAAAGAGCAAAAACAGTAATGTATGCAAAAATCTAATATACTTTAAAGTCTAAACATCTTAATATCTAAATGTACCAAATGTCTAATTAACAAATATATAAATATGTCTTTGTATAAAAAATAAGTAATCTGTATACTAATACTAAATAGTCTAAATATATGAAATAGTCAAAAGGCTTGAATAAATTATACAATTCTAGAAGTTTTAAAGTCCAAAGTTCAAAGTACAAAAAATTGAATAAATCTAAATATCAATTAAATCCTGTAATTTTCAAAGATTAAACGAATTCAAATATCAGAACAGATATAGGTAAAATATCATAAATCTAAATTATGTTAATATATGAGAATTAATGATCAAAAGACTAATTTTAAGGAATGATTGCACATACTTTTAATAACCTTAAATCAAATCACTACTGTTTAGAGTTGTAGATGGGTTGTCTATATATTGCTCTTTATAAATATGGTCAAATATAATTTTTTATCACCTGTAACTGATAGGTATAACTATTAAGTCTGTCTAAATTTATTAGAAATTCCGAATATATTATTTCGTTAAATTTTTTATAATGGTTCAAGATAAAATATCAATCGAGAAATTTTATAACAAATATTCAAAACTTTTTCTCTCTATTAAAAGTATAAAATTTTTAACCTTGAAAAGTATAAATATAAAACTTTTTATTATGTGAAAAAGTATAATTATCAAAATAAATAACAAAATAGAGTATGACATGAAATAGATATACTACTAAATGCAAGGTTTAAATGTATAAGTTTATGACTTTTTTGTAAATATTTATATATATGAATATAATATTTCGGATACTTATTTATTTTTTATAAAGTGAACAAACTCTTTAAATATTTGGTAAAGTAAAAGCAAATACCTCAAAACATTTAATAAAATCATACACATGCAACAATACTCAAATTGAGGAGGTAAAGGGATGAGATGTATACATCTCAAAAAAAAAAAAAGAATTATTGATAAAATTAAGAATTCTTATATAGATTAAAAATCAAATTTAAAAATACTTGACTTTATCATTTAATCTGACTGATTTAATAAGATGAATATTCAAATTTCACTTCCTTATCTTTCTCTCTCTTGTTTCTTATTCTCTTCCTCTCTCCTTTCATCTTCCTATTTTAATAAATGAATTGACTCATTAATACCAATTAGGTGCACTTCAGGCACTACACAATCTACCAAACATATGTATAAGTGTTCCAGATCCACCTCTTAAGTGTGCATGTTCTGTTTAAAATGCACATGAGCAAGGATCAAGCATCTATTATGTGCCAAAACTAGATCCTCAAATTCAATTTTTTTGATAAAATTTCATTATACAATTATTTTTAAATTGATCCAAAATTAATGATGATATCAAAATTTATAATTACAACTAGGCATTACAATACAGGGCTAAATGCCGCTTTTCTAACTTGTGAAAAATATATGTAACCTTGGATTTACTAATAATATATTAAAATATGTCGGAATATATTCTGTCAGTTCTCTATAATTATGACGGACTGTATTTTTTTACCGAAAATTTGGTAGAGTTTTATCTATAATACGGACATCCGCCAATACAAAAACTTGTATAATCTCCTATACAAAATAATAATTATCCAAATATTCCAACATCCGATATCATATAGTCAACAACACACAAAACTATATAGGATCCAATTACCACATATTATTCATGGCTCCAACACTACGTATCTAGACACAATGTCGGCCAAGAAAGATGCCACTAGGTACCTGTTACAAACCACAATAACTTACGGAAGTATAAATGAATCCAAACGATAGCGAAAACTAAATTATCTGATCAACAGCCTTATGTACAATATACATTAAGATTCTGAAAGAAATATAAATATATATACAATTTCCTATGGCATAAATAAAATTACAAGTTCTAAGTCTTCAATAAAATCTTCTATATCCAAGCCTAGACCACCTCGAATCTTTACACTGTCTTATCGGAGATATTAGACCTATGCTATACTGGAAAAAAAGAGAAGCAATGGTGAGCTAATAGTTCAATAAGTGTAATATAATCAAAACGGTAAGCAATAAAAGAAAAATAAAACAGGAAGGGGTTATATGAGTATAATGAGGATACGTAAACATACAACGTGATCGATTATGCACTTAGGACACAATTAACTCTTTGTGTTTTATTCTTCTTCTCTTTGGGATGTAAATTATGCATAATTATTTATATTTACAGATTAGGGCCAGCAAACCTTACTTGCTAAAGTGTGAAAAAATGAGGAAATGATCATGATACTCCACATGATCTAAGACTGTGAACTCTTATTATCGACTCAGGGGCGGCCATCCTTATAATACCTGTAGACAGGCCGAACACTATGTGGCATAATGATATACCTATCACCCGGTATATAGGGCTAATAAAACGTTACCCTAACCTCTTGTGGTCCAGAGGCATTCTTCATTCTTCCACAATAACATCCTAAGGCTTGCCAAAAGTATTACTCACTATAATACACGGCCAGGATAATCCTTAAATCTCTACTATAAAATTAATTACAGGCCAAGGGATATCTCTCCATAATATAATTTTTGTGGTCTTAATTTCATGATTTCTTATTTATTTGAAGGAATGTCCACTATAATTCATTCACAATATTTTCATCCAAGAGAATAATTCGATCACATAACACATTGTGGGTTTCCCTTCGAATATTTATACGATTTTTATCTTTCCTTCAGATGAAAGTTTTTTCATGACTTAATTCACATATATGAACATCATAATGCATGGGAATGGTAGAACTCTTACCACTGTAAGTCAAATGTGACTTTAAGGTTTTCGGATAACATTTCCTTCACAATTGGATAACACAATAATTTTCAGATTTCACAATTAAATATATGCAAATATATATGTTTGCAGACCTTACCACCGGTGTCGATTTCAACACAATCTCAAATTATCAATCAAAAGATCAATCATCTAATCTTCCTTCCTAGAATACTCTCAGATATTCACACAACCAAAACTCCTCAGTGACCATAAAATAATCTCTAGATGTGGTCATATATACTAGTTGGACTTAGCATAGAGTCTTAAAACAAATCAATTTAGCCAAACCAATCATATCTACGAACCGAAGATAATGTTGCAGACCTTGACACCATTAGTATCAGCCTAGGTCCTTTAGGGAATACAAATGAATATATGTATATATATATATATATAATATATATATATATCGGGATTCCAAAATAATACATGTGTTGTAACATCAAAATTTAGAAATCTCACCTCAACTAGAAAATCAAACCTAACTCATATTTTTAGGTTAGTTTCGACCTAAGTCATTAAAGTTATGGTAACTAGAACTATCAAATCTAACATAATCATTCTACGCCTTCATCCACTTATTCAATCTTCTATATTCTATCCTAAGCTTCCGTATAATATTCCAATCAAACTTAAGGCATTTCTTCTCTGATACCAACTGTGACGGAATAGGTCATAATCCACTAATAACCTCCATCAATAATCATAATTAACCAAAACAAACTAATATGCAATTGATTTAATACATTAATTTCTACAAACATTTTGGTAGAGTTTTCTCTAAAAATGGACGAAAACCATACATACAACCTATATAAATAAACCTGCACAATTCATACAAACAACTAGACCTCAACATTTGATCCACAACACCTACACTGGATCAGCATCACATGCCATTCATCCGTGGCTCCAACATATTATCTCTACTACTATATTGGATCTAATGGGAGATGCCTTCTAAAACTTATACAAAACTCATCATTGTACCTGCAAAAGCATTCTATATCTATGGAATAGCTACGGAAGCATTCTATGCCATAAAAATATACAATAAGCTATGCCACAATTTAATACACAACATTAATCTTAATCAACTAATTACATTTCATACTATCAACTACATTCTAGATACTAAATCCTCGATGTCCAGCAATCTCCTTAGCAAATTCCTCTTCTTACTCTTTCTAATCGGGTCTCAGCTCGTGGTTCTTATCTGGAAAGAAGAAGAAGTAAGGGTGAGTTAACAGTTGAGCAATGTATTATGACAACATGAACATGCAAGCATTTATGTGGAACACATATATAAAGAAAAGAGACATAGAAGGAATTAGGGAATCAATAGGCATATGAATAAGACGAGAACAATGGATCGACGCATGAAACATGAACTCTTGGATAAAATCTTATTCTTGCTCATTTTATCTTCTGCTTTAGTTATTTTTGCCATTATCTTTAGTCATTGAAGGATTTAAGGTTCAATATGCAGGTGGGTAATGCAAAGCATAAACGATGCGTAAACATGAGCTTGAAAATGAACTCTTGTCATTATTTACTTTATCTTTTCCCCTGGTCATTCTTCCACTTGTCTTAATCAGAATACATGCTGAATATCATTAATCAGTTAAAAACTTTACTTGTTCTTCAAATTAACCTTTATTATCTTGAGGGACCCGGGTTCCTAAACATCGGTTCATAAATGTCGGTTCAAATTAATCAGCTCAATACAATCTAAGGCCTTATTCTTAGTTCATAAACATCGGTTCCTCGTGATTTATATCCCGATGGTAGGATGGTTCACATATTCTTATTCTTATCCTCCATAGTAACGCCTCGAGGAAGGCGAACCATGTATCACTCTATGGACGGAGCTATCCTCGATTATCACCGTAATGTCTTAAGGCATGTCGGAGAATACTACCCACTGAATTACATTTCTAGGTCTAGTTTCTTATTAATTTCAGCTTGACTTGGGACATCCTTATGCTTATACTTAATCCCGAATTCATGATTCTTATTCTTTTGAGGAAAGATCTATCGTACTTCTTCAACTTATCTTCATTTGGATGAACAATTCAATCAAATAACTTATTATGTAATTTCCTCTAATTTCTTACATAATTTCTCTTACTTTTAGATTTAAGTTTTTTCACATCTTAATCTTTGTACATGAACATTGTAAAGCATAGGAAGGTGTAGAAATTCTTACAGTCCAGACTTGGAGGCTTCTCAATAATGTTTCCTTAACAAATAGAGCATAAACATATTTTTCCAAGGTTTACAATTAATTCATGCAATTAAACATAGCTTATACAATAATTAAATAAGGAGAAAGTATGCAAAAATCATGGTTAGGCTCGGGTGAACAGTGTCAGGGTGCATTTTAGAGTGTCCAGACGTGCCAAACGGGTTGATACTTGAAAAATCGAATACCCAATCGATATATATTCATATTTAGGACTTGGGTAACCCATAATTGAGGACAAAATATACATTAAACTAGAAATTGAGGGGCTCCTTAAGTTGGGCACGGGTCTAGGGTTTGGGCGCACCCAAATTGGGTGATCCGGAGGGAAAATCAGACAATAATAAACAAATACTTTGAGCATTATTCATAGGTTTCATATTTTTCATAGTTTGGGTGGGTATTAGAATGAAATTACCTGAGAAAAATCAATAAAACATCGAGAGAGAAAACAAAAAGGGTATGAGTACATTTGCCTTGACCTGATCTATAACTTTTTCAACTAACTCAAGATTGAAATCTAATCTGAAAGCCTCCATTTTTCCCTCTTCTCCTTCGTGTGGTTACCTCTCCGTGCGGCTCTCTCTCCTTGCGCATAGCCACCATGCTCGACCTCACCGCGGTAACTGGCCACCGCCGCGCATGGCCGTCGCTGACCCCTGTAAGCCGCCTTCCCCGACGAACCCTCCTCCTTTTCCTCTTTTTTTCCCCCTGAAACCCTCGCCCGAGACCCCTCCTCCCTCTTTCGTTCTTCTGCTTCTATGTTAGTTATTATTATTATATTTATTATTATTACTATTACTATTACTATTATTATTATTCCATTTTCTTTATTCTATAACCCAAATTGATATTTGGGCGACAAAACGGGCACACCTCGGCACTGGCCTAATAAATTTAAATATTTTTTAAAATTTTATAATATTTAATTAATTTTTGTCACACCCAAATTACCCAAATAATAAATAATCCCCATTTAATTGGATAAAAAAATTGGGATGTTACACAGGTTGCAGGGTTCTGGTTTATATGGAAAAATCGGTATAAATCCTCAAATTCAAACACGAAATTCATATATATGCATAATTAAGTTATGGATATCACAAATATATGTATAGGTCGGGTATCGGAATAATAATACCCGAAGGGGATCGAACAAAAATAAGAAGAATGGAAGAAAATGGTATCCGTGCACTTGTCTCGAGCCGATCTATAACTTTTCCAACTAGTTTAAAGTCGAAATTGGATCCGAGAGCCTCCATTTCCTCCTCTTTTCCTTCGCGTGGTTCCTCTCTTTCGTGGGTTCACCGCCGCTGCACCGCCTCACCTACGGCCACCGCTGCCGCCTTGCCCACGCACCGTTGCTGCTGACAACCGTCTTCGGCCACCGCACGCCACCTTCTTCTCCCAACAAACCCTCCTCTCTCTCTCTCCTCTTATCTACCCGAGCGTTTCTGTTTCCCCCAATTTCCCTTACCCCCATTCTTTCCACATTATTATTATTATTATTATTATTAATTCTTTTTTTTTTTATTAATTTTTAAAACTCAAATAGATACTCGGGTGACCAAACGGCGTACTTTAAGTGTTAGCCTAACAAATCGAAATATCCTCCAAAAAAATTTTTAATATTTAATTAGTTTTTATCACATCTAAATTATCCAAAATAATAAATGAATCCAATTAAATCAGATAAAAAAATTCAGGATATTACAATAATTGTTCAAATTTAGTCACATTGAAAATTCTACTCAAATATAAAATATTTTTTTAATTTTTCTCACACTGGAGAAAAATATTTTTCTTTATTAAAATCTATGTAGATTTTTTCTTTATATTTCTTTAAATACATAAGATGCAATAAAATCATTGGTATGCAAGAAGTTTAACTTGTGTTTTAGGAACTTATAAGAACCAGACTATCTAATTTGTAAACATATAGGGCTATTTTTGCAAGAAATCAATATAATTGGTACAATTTAATCAATCTTTTAAAATATAAAATATGTATGAACAGTTATATAAAAATTTAAAACATACAAATATATATATATATTTAAGAATTAAAAACATATCAGAGTATTAAACACAAATTTGAGACATGAGTGAGCATTGTTTCATAAATTCAATATTTAAATATAATGTATATGAATTCAAAATATATATTTCATAAATAATTCTTTAAATGAGAGTAAAATCATAGACATGTTAAGTATAAATGCTTTAGTTACGAAAATAACACCTAAATGAGTATTTAAAATAATAAATATTTAAGAAAATCATAAAGGAACATCAATAAAGGAAGAGAGGTTTAATGCACTTATTTTTACTTAATTTTTAATAAGATTTGTTTTATTTTTTCCTTGGATTTCCCCTTTCTTTTTTACTATTCTTCTCTCTCTTCTTTCTCTCTATTCTTTCATGAATTAGTTGAAAATAACTTAATTAGGTGTGAATTGGCATACATGTGCTAATTAGGTGTGAATTAGACGGCAAATCACAATCTATACAGCATACAAGCGTCTATTAAACGCACATCAAGTACTAACATTGTGTCTAAAATATACTTGTGCACTGATTGGTGCACATCGGGCACGACCAATCTGCCTTACAATGTGCATGATCGCGTATTCATTAAATGCATCTTTATTGTTTAAAATACGGATGAATGTGGGTTAAGTGTTGGTTAGGTGTTACTCAATTTAATTTATTTTCATTCAAAATCTAATTTGACTCAAAACTATTAATTAATCTAAACAATATAACAATTTAATTTTATAAATTATCATTAAAAACTAATTTTAAATTCATACATTTCAAAGAGGGAGAGAAAGATGAAGCATAAGTAGTCAGCGGAGCATGTTTAGGGAGATGGATTTGATTCGGGAAGAGGGTGAATGCCTTTGGCTTATTGAATTTTTTTTAATTGCTAATATTAATTAACTAATTTATTTAATTATCATATTATTAATTACATTTACAAGTATTGTTATCACATTAATCCTAGTTATTATTTTATAAAATTAAAAATAATTATGGACTATTAATAAAAAATTATTAAAATATCCTTTCAAAATTCTTATGAATTCAACATGTCCGATCTCCATACAATTAATATAAACCAACCTATAATTAGAAATATATTAATTATCCTCATTAATAATATTGTTGGGTCAAAAGTTTAATAAACTAAAATCAAAATATTAAAATTTACAGTGTATAATAAAAAATCATTATCTTCTACTCGTGACAATGCCATTAAACTTTGAGACAAATGACATACACGCTTTTTTTGATAGGAGGACCCTTTCAAGCTTTAAGTGAATTTCGTGCAGCTGAACACGAATTTGCTTAAAATCTAGGAAACGTCCCAAAGTAAGATTATTTCTCAACATAAAATATTAAAATTTTGTTTGCTTTTATCTCTGGGAATCTTCCTACTTTATAAAGAAGAATAGACTACGTGAAGCACAGTAATGTTGATATTTTTCTATAATATATATGGGTTAAAAATAATTAAGTTTTTTAATAATAAATAAATACTATATATTTATTTAGCATTGATGGATTCAGCTTTTTTAATAATAACTGTTCGACATTGTTTGAATGGTTATATTATTTATTTTAAAAAAATTAATTTAAAAAAAGATCTTAACCTTTTAATATTAATTGAACGATTATAATTAAAAAATTAAAATTAAATCCTTTTCGAGGAGATGGAAACCCTAAATTTAATGTATGATAGTATGACTTCTTATACCATTGGTCAAAGTTAAGAATTAGCACAAAACATAAATATGAGAAAGAAAACATTAATTATTATTTTTTCTTCCAAATATTTGATTAAGTCATTGTCAACTTTTCACATTAAACTACCCCCATTGAACGTTGTCACCTACAAGTCCTTATAGGCTTCCGCCCTTGAGCCAAACCGAGCCGAGCCGAGCGGCTTCTTCAAGCCGGTTCTGAGCCGGTTTGTAGCCAATTGCTTCTTCCTCTTCATTTCATCTTTCTCGACTCCTGATTTCCTTCTACCTTTTAATTCAACTGATTGCTGAAATATTAGTGGTCCATTTAATGTTGATAACTCTCCCATTCATTGATATATCAATTCTCGGCCGGTTTGTGAATGTAACGCACGATTAAGACATTTGATGGTTTTGCCTATAAATCAAACGTTTTGGCTTTGTCCCTAGCACCCATCTCAACCGATACACCATCCAGAAGATTCAGGCGTGTCTAGAAGCTCAAAGTCAACCCGGATCTCATATCCCGAAAACAGAGCAAGCAAATGACAGGAGGTATAAACTCGATTCTCTGTTCCGCTTTCGTGGTTGTTTAAGCCACATTATTTGCTAATATTTGGTATCAGAGCGAGGCATCGCCTTTGCCTTTGCCGTTCTGTTGATTTTTGATTTTCGTCCGAAACTTGAAAATCTTAAAGTCTCCGTTTTTTTAAGATTCGGTAAAAACGAGCACTGGAAATCGTTGGGAAATTAAATTTTCAAAATTTTCATATATTTTGCATCAATTTTGGTGTTCATATGGTGCTATTTCAATCGGGTTTGTAGAACGGGTCGAATTGGGCGTTGTCGGGTTCGAGTGAATCCGACGAAGGAAGAAGACGACTTGAACGGCGTCGTTTACTATTGCTACAGTTATAAACGTCGTCATTTTGTCTTCGGTTTTGTGTTTCCTGAACGGCGTCATTTCGAAGGATTGGTTTTGGTTTTTAAAAAGACATCGTTCTGCTACAGTGTTTTTAATAAATAATAATAATAATAATAATATACACGGTTTTGGACTTGGGCCGTTCGCGGCCCAAATCCAACGTTCGCGTTCGGCGTTCGCTGTGTAAGTTAGCAGCCCGTTTCGTACGCAGCCCAAACGCTTCTGGCCCATCACTGTGGCATTGCGGGAAAATAAAATGTGGCTTGTGAACGCGGTGGCTGGGATTCGAACGCGGGTCGTGGGGACGACGCCGTTTTTCCGCTACGCTGAACGCTCGGTTGGCGTTCATTTGGGCAGATTAATTGCATATATAAATTTATTAATACGTATATATATATAATATATATATACGTATATATTTATATATATATAATTATATTTATTATATATAAAGAATAAAATATAATATTTAGAATATAATTATATATATGTGTATATAATGTCTAGTGATTAAAATAATTTAATTAATTGAGGATTGGCCATAGCATCCTTAATCAATAAAATTATTTTTATTGTCACGTGTGGTATAAAGATATTAATTGTGACTAATTATTTTTAATATAATAAAATTTATCTCACAGAAAATTTTATTATATTAAATTAATTAAATAGGATAAAATGTCAAATTATTTTTCTTAATTTGCCCACAGAGATTAAGAATTGGAATATAATTGATAGTTTTATCATAAAATTGGACATGAATCTACTTAAATTAAAATTTAGCCCACAGATAATTTTTTTGTCAATTAATTCATGATGTATGCTTTACATTGGTAAAATATAATTCTGTACTTTGTTAGCCTCATTTGTTGGATATTAAGCATGTATTTATTTTTATACAGTTATTCAATCTGTTAATCTTTTCAACATAAGATGTGAAATTTTTGAACTAAAAGGTGATAACTATAAGGTGTGAAAGGAGATAATTCTTCTTCACTTAGGGTGGATGGATATAGATTATACTATCCGAAAAGATAAACCACCTACTCTTACTTTTACCAGCACTCAAGAAGATGTAACTCTTTATAAACGTTGGGAGTGATCTAATCGTCTCAGTTTGATGTTCATAAATACTAAAATTTCTATTGGTATTCGTGGTTCTGTCGACAGCATAATAAAGTGCGAGATTTACTGAAGGCTATTGATGAGTAATTTATAATTTCAGATAAAGCACTTGCTAGCACTCTGATAATGAAGTTTTCATATATAAAGCTTACAAGTGTTAAGGGTGTGCGTGTGCACATAATGTAGATGAGGGATGTAGCGGCTCAATTGAAAAGCTTAGAGGTGAAAATGTCTGAACCTTTCCTTATGCATTATATTCTAAACACGCTTCCATCAGAATATGGACCTTTTAAAATCTCTTACAACACACATAAAGATAAATGGTCAATCAATGAACTCATGACTATGTGTGTTCAAGAGGAAGAAAGGCTCATGATGGAGCAAAATGAGAGCGTTTACATGCTCAAAGAAGGAAAGTTT